>ML785681.1:222434-242743 GCA_009831015.1 Picea engelmannii | reverse complement strand
ATTTCATTGTATATAATCTATCGTATTTCACACAATGAATAGAGAATAGAGTTTGATTTTGAAATATACACTCATACAAATAAAATTTGCAATGGTAGACCTAGCAATGAATCACAATGAAACTCACAATCAACACACAAATTTTACCTTGGAAACTCAAACAAGAAAACCATCATTGAATGGTTGCTTGGTATTTATTTCAACAATCTCCAATTATAGTGCATCTTGTTACCCCCCAAGCTAGGGGTAACTAAGGAGATCATGTCTCGAGGCTCACATGTAGAAAACATGCAGTGTCTAGAGCCAGATTGACTAGCAGAGCCCACATGGCCCCTCCTACTCATGATTTCTCCATCACTCATCTTCAACATTAGAGCACTATCCACCACACCATCTTGGCCCTAGAGGATGACATGTATTTCTCTAAGAGGTAACAATTCTGGTCTCATGGTGAGTGTCATTTTAATATTTGAAGCATTTGTCATGTTGCAAATAATTGTTTCTCGATTATAGAACGTTTGCTTGGAATTTATACATTTTTCCTTATTTCACCTTGGTGGGTGTCACTAGGTCCTAGTAAGTTAGTCACCCTTGGAAATGGGGTTCTAATGGGGGGTTCCTTGAAGAGTCATCGTACCATTCCCAATCATACTTATCACTTTCCATACTTCTTCCATTTCATATCCTTATCTTTTGGGTTTTGGGGTGCACTGACACAAGAAGGAATTATACCTCATTTCATGGGAAGAAGGGGATAAAGGCCAAGAGGTGAATGTAGCTAGAAAAAGATAAAATATAATGTGTTCCTTCCATATGATCGCCCAAGAGGTCCTCAGAACAATAAATTATCTCTCCCCAAAAATGAAGGACCTGCAAAAGAAAACCACACATTAAATAATGTCCCACAAGTTGTCGAGAAGGTGCATTTATGTAATGTCCCTTTCTTTCCATGCATATGGCACTCAGTGTACCTAATATTCAAGTGGCGTTATGTTACTCTTTTCTTTCCATGCATTACAATACCCAATCATTGTGGACCTTAATCAATTAACAACAAATGAATGGGCTTGGAAAAATGTTGCATCGCAGACAAAGGGCAACACACCCTCTACAAAGGCACAAATAAAAGAGACAATATGAACCCTTGTATGTCCCAAACCCCATGCCTAAAATTATTACCAGAATCCACCTCATACTCATACATGACTTAGATAGGTTTTCCCTGGGAATTTTCCTTGACTTGGGGATTGGCTAACCCAATAGGGCACCTTAACACCCCTCCCATACCTAAATTTGGCAAAGTTTATAATGTATTTGATCATTTTTTTAGTTTGAAAAGGGGGGTTTGATGCACATGTCGGGTGGTCCTTTTATTAGATATGGATTAATTATCATGATGCATGTGACTTGAGGACCATTGGAGCTTGTCTTGTTTGTCTTTGTAGGACTTTTCCCACAGGATGGATGTAGGACCCCACGTCTGGGGCACTTTTGAGATGAGCATTTGTACCTTGAGCATGGAGGTCATTTCCTTTGGAGGCACTTTGGCATGGCTAGATGATGAGCTCCCACCTTCTCCCACCTAAACATTGGCCTTTGGAGGCCTAAACATCACCCACCTAGCCCATGACATCACCATGGAGAGAGATAGGGTTTGATGGAGATGGTACTTTTATGGAAGAACGCTATGGAAAGGCATTTTGGAATGTCTGACATGTTTTATGGCCTTTGGATGCCCAATGTTCCATGCAATAGCCTCAACATCACCCTTTTGGAGCTCAATATCACCCTAAGAAGGGATGACATCACCCTTTTTAGGGTCTTATTTTGTGCAAAAATTAAATTTGGTAGTTTATAAGGGCATTTTGTGAGGTTGACCCTCTTTATTTTTAAATTCACTTTTAAAAGTGGACAAATTGTGTTGGAAGGTCTCATATAAATTAGAGGCATTTTCATTTCATTTGAATATAACACTTTCCTCTCTCACAAAAGAATAAGGACTGAAATTTTCGTTGTCTTTTGGCATATTGGTCTCTTTTACTCATGCACTTGGCTTGGAGGAGAAATTTTTGGATGTCTATTGTTGATTTTTGGTGAAATTTTCTACAAATTAGGGTTTGTCCTTGGTCAATCTTGGTAAAGTAAGTAAAATCTGCAATTTCATTTCATGTATTGAATGTTTATGGTAAATTTTACTTGTTCATATTGAAGATTTATTGTTTGTCTAAATCCCTAAGAGAGGAACATAAGGTGCTTCCTCGTCTTTCTAGACTATTTCATCCGTTGACTTGTAAGGAAATCCTATCTAGGGAAAACTTCTAGGAGTTTGATTCTAGAATCTTGTTGTGACATTAATCAAGAATCTTAGAAGGTAAGAAAGAGTTGTTAGATCCCAAAAGTGCTTGCACTCTAGAAAACTCTTCTTGAGATCTAAGGCCCTAAGGTGCTAACACCTTAGACCTCAATCCCTACATATTGGACATTATTATCATTTCTCCAATTGATTGTTTCTATTATAAAAGACTCCATAGCCCAAAAGGAACTAGTGTAACTTTTCTTGTGAAGGAAATTGATCAAACAAACACTCAAACACTATTCTCTAAGGTTTTTACTAACTTCTTTTAATTCTAACTTAGCCTAATCTACTAACTTTATTGTTGTTGTTGCAAAACATTGCTACAACCATCTAATTCACTTAAGTTTGTTGCATACACTAGTCTTAACTCACTAAAAAATTGCTTGGAATAGTTGGAATTTGATCTATCAGAATTATGTTAATTTTACACTGTAATTTTCTTGTGATTGTTACAAAACTCTATCGATTGTTATATATATATATATATATATATGCTCCAATTGTTCTTGTTCCGGGAAGGTACCTGAAACACTTCCAATTGCCTAAATTTCACAGACATAGACATTTGACTTAGGTAACCAAGAGAGGGGGTGGTAGGCTTAGCTACATTATCTGCTACTTTGATCCCTTCAGGTTACCGAGGACGCCTCCCCTGTGGTGAAACTCATCCATCACTAAAACATGGGGATTTCCTACTAAGGTGATAGTGGCGGGATATCTTGTAGTTACGCAAGGTTTGAGTATCTTGGGTTGGGATTTGAACAAGTGAAAACTGTGCGATAGTACATCTCATGGCTCTATGGCCACTCACAACTCATACAACTCCTCATCCTTTACATTCTCTCCTCTTGGCCAAATACACCCTTTGAGAGTTAAGTTACAAGAAGACATATGAGAACTAGTGGTAATGGGAAGGCCAAGAGGCTAACCTTTGATTTCCCATTCCTCTCTCTTTTTCTCTTCTATTTCCTTTTGCTTTTATATATATATATATATATTTTTAGAACTTGCATTGTCCTTTTTTTTTAAATTTAACCTTCATTAATTGTTGAATTTCATTTGCAAGTACTAAGTCTTACAACCATTTATTTTGTTTGGATCTAGTTCAGATCAATTAAATACTAGAATTAAACAAATTTACTTGAAAATTGTAACAAAAATGGTTTTTTTTTTAGTGTTGCAAGATAGCCAACTATCTGGGGATGATTCTACATTAAATTCTCATATGTATAAATTCCTTATGAGCTTTCTTGAAAAAATAATTTATCAAGTACTTGTTTCTTTTTCACTTGCACATGCACTCCTTTCATCTTTCTGGTAACATTCTTCTTCTTCATTTCATTCTTTCTTCAACTCTATACCTTGTACCATTTATTGTTTGACACTTCCTAATTGACTTCCAACAATTTATACCTTGTACCATTTATTTAGTTCGATAAATACAACAATTTATTTATTGATAATCATTAATTCCATCATCCACTCTACAAACTCTTCATTATTTGCATTCATCATCATGTTAATAACCTTCTACAAAACATTCTCCTTGTGATCTTCCATTCCTTCTTACATGATCACAAATGCTCTGTGCACCCATTATACATGTCTCATTTTTGTTGCAATTCCGTGGATGTCATTATTGTAAATGGACTCTTCTTCTTTGGGTTTACTTTGTATATATACCAACTAAATGCCTTCTATCTTCTTCTTGCACCATGGAAATGATGCTACTATTTTCCAATCTTCATAGTCAATACAACAATGCATTGAAGGGATAAACTGAATACACCTAAAATATGAAATTTGTACTAAGACATAATCACACAATATTGAACCTATCTACCCATGCATCAACTTTACCAAAATCTCTACTTGCCTATTTTTCCCACTTTTACACAAGTTTGACGAAATGCACTCCAAAGGAAAAGTACGCATGTTAGAGGGAGAAGCATGGACATCATACATAAGTATATCCCGAGCCTTCTATCATGCTCAAACACTCATGATATTATAACCCTCCAAATAATTTCTAGGATTCAATCTCTCTTTATCCCCCCTTTTACTTCTCAACGATCACATCATGATGTATATGATTTGTAAATTGTCATGGTTATTCCATTGAAATAGTTTGTCACAACAAATCTTATAAGATTTCATAATATATTTATTATGTAGTTTTTTACTTTAGATTTAGATTTAATATTACTAGCTTAGTGCACAAAATAGTGAAATAAGTTAAAAATGAAACATAAGAAGCTAAAAAAAATAACACGCCATCCACACAATGAACACAAGATGTACCCTCAAAAACAAAGTGTGGGAAAAACCTAGCTAGAAGGTTATGACTATCTTTCTCTTTTCTTCTCAATTATGAAATGCAAATACAAAGAAACTTCACTCACTATAGAGTTGCCATAGACACTATGGCCTATATGGCTACTACATAATCTCATACTTCCTCTATTTTTCTCCAATATCCTACTCCCTATGCTCTACTCAATTATGGAAAAATAGTCAATATAATACGAATGAAACACCTTCCTATCATAGCACCCAACATAATTTGACCCGGTACTAGACATTACTCATTTCCAATGGTCATTGTATTGATGAAACAAGGCAACTGGCTCATGTGTCCTAATTTTCATGCTCTCAATAAGTTGATCATCAACGAAAAATTTCCCATCCCACTTATTTCTTATCTTTTGGATGATCTTCATGGTGTCAAGTTCTTCACTAAATTGGACATTCACTCATGGTACCACTAAATATGGATCGAGGAGGTGAACATTCCTAAGAAATTGCACTTCTGAAAGACATTATAAGTTTTTAGTGATGCCTTTTGGTTTTTGTAATGCCCCATTCACCTTTCATATCCTCATTAACAAGATTTTCCAACCCTTCTTACATAATTTGGTGCTTCTATTCTTTGATTCCATATTCTAATTGATAGCAAAAAATGGGAAGCACATGTGTAGCATGTTGATAAATTCCTCCAACTCCTTAGGGATAACTAGTTGATTCTCAAATAATCCATATGTACTTTTGTTGCTTTTGAAGTGGAATACTTGGGCCACTATTCAGTCAGGATGAGGTGCATGTGGATCCAAATAATGTTGAGGGAATACAATATTGACCACACCCTAAGTTTTTGGAAATCTTAGGGCTTAGGGGCTACTATAAAAAGGTTATGAATAATTATAGAAGAATTGTCAATCCATTAACCAACCTACTAAAAATGAATGTCTTTGTATGGGATGATGCCATAGAGCAAGCCTTGCCAACTTTAAGAGAAGTTGTGTGTACTACATATGTCTTAGTAGTGTTTGATTTCAATAATATTTTTGTCTTGGAATGTGATGCATTGGACAATGTTATCAGAGTAGTGCCAATGTAATAGGGGTACCTATTGGAACTCACTAGTAAAACATTATGTGATAGAAATTTGGAAAAATCCACTTATGAGAAAGAAATGATTGTCATCCTTCAAGCGATTGATACTTGGTGTCCATATCTCATTAGGAGATGATTTTAGATCAATACAAACCATCATAATTTGAAGTATTTTTTGAAACAAAGGTTGTTATCACCAAAGAAACACAAGTGGGTCACTAATATGCTAGGGTGTCATTATGAGATCATATACAAGAAGGGAAAATAGAATGTGATGCATGATACTTTATCTAAGAAATATGAGGATGAAGGATCTCTCTTTGTTCTATCCTTACCAATACTAGATTGGATTGCTGAGGACCAACAATAATGGTTGGCTAATGACACAATGGCTGAAATCGTCCAAATACTCTAGGAGGACCCCAAACCCCCTATAAGATATATCTAGAAGTAGGATACCTTGCAATATTAAAGTCACATTTTTCTAGTGCAGATTTCAGCTTTAAAACGAAAGGTGTTGGAGGAGTTCCATTCATCCCCTATAGTGGGTCACTTTGGATTTCAAAAAAACTAGAAAGAAGATAAGCAATATTTATTTTGGGAAGCCATGAAAAAGGACATCCATAATTTGGTTGAATACGAATCTTGTCAAAAGAACAAGGGGCAAGCAATAAGACTCTCGGGAATTATATAAATTTCCAGTACCAGACACTATCTAGACTGATATTTCCATGGATTTTATAGTGGGCCTCTTGAGGGTCGACAACAAATTGGTCATCATGGTGGTAGTTTACTACCTTTTCAAATATGCTTATATTTTCTCCTTACTACACCCATTTACACCTTCCATAGTTTCCCAATTTTTCAAGGACTAGAGTTTTAAGTTACATGACATGCCTGTAACATCCTCATTTTTAATCCTCAATTTAGTGATGTGTAATGTAAATATGAAGTATGACTGCAGGCCCAACAATGTAATATGTAAATTATGTATATTGGAAATAATAAATAAAAGGTATCATCAACTACAAATGAATGTGAACAAAGAAATGGGGCCTAAGTTTCCACAAGAGAGGGGGCCAAAGGGGGAATTATACATGCCTATTAAACCTAAACCATATTTCTAAATTATTTTTCGAGCTTTCCAAAGTCGAATCATCAAATACATGTAAGAGGGGTTGGTGTGTTAAGTCACCTCACATAGTTATTGAGAGCATGGGCCTGAGTACAATCAACCTTCGAAATTGGGAGAGTCAAGATGCATGGAAGAAAAGGAAATTTGTATGGGAAAAGAGAGCAGTTTTTATAGTTAGGGAAAAGAGAGAAAATATGTGTGTAGTGTTGTAAGATAGAAAACAACCATGCTGGGCTTCTATAAAAAATAAATGGAGCTATAATTTTAGGGAGAAATAGGGTATGGGCCTGCGAGTAAGACTCTATGCAATAAATTGTCAAAGGGAGCAAGCATTTTTCTGTTGTGAGAATTCTTGTTGTAGATAGAGTTCCTGAAGTACCCAATAGAGATATTTTCCTATCCAAATTGTGTTGGATCCCTTGAGGGAAGTGGGATAGCCTGAGGGACTGTATGGAAAAGAAGGGGATCCCATTTTTTGGGTTGTGCAAGTTGAGGGGAAAGAGAGTTGGAGAATTCGAATGGTTGTAGGAATTTAGCTATTGTGAGTGGACATTAGACACCTTTAGGGGACACCCTTTCTTGTGGATTATTAGCCCCATATTGGGGGTGAATTTATGTTGAGAACTAGATAAACAATTCTATGGTTGGGTGGAACGTCCACCCTCTATAGTGGGTTGCATATTTGAAAAGATAAGTGCTCATATTCATTGTGTTTAATCTTTTTGAATGTTGAGTTAGTTGTTATGCATTTCACTTTGAAGCTTTATCTTATTTATTGTTACCTGTTGTGGGTAATTGTTGCATTTGATTATGTGTTTTATGTGATTGATTGGTGTTATACGTGTTTAGTTTTTGTCACGCATGTTTAAATTAATTTCACTCATGTTTTTAATTATTATGGACACTTGCATGAGTTTGAATGCCTGATTGTGTATTTTTCCGCATTTGAATCGAGGTGATAGTCGATTATGGTAATAAAGGGACTCAACCAGGATTTTGGGTACATTACAGAGTGGTATTGGAGATTTTTGTTCAACACCAAACTCATCTAGGCCAATAACCAATGTGAATTTGAGAAATTCGTTGTTGCATAATTTTAGTCTATGTCAAATTTTGGAAAAGAAACAGTGAATTCAGATTAAAAATTCCCAAATTCTTGGTGAAATATGAATGTAATTTGGAAAATGGGTGTTGAATTGATAGTTTCAAGGTCAAATTTATCCATGGGAATCTAATTCCATAGCTCCCATGGCAGCCGAAAAAAAATTCGGAAAAATTATGAAATTTTTGAAAATTATATTTTTTCAGGATTTTTGAATTTTTTTTTTACAGATGATGGTTTAGGTGGATATCGGTGGCCACCCACATCTTCCAGATAGTTCACATGCATATTTCATCTTGGCAGTTATAGTGTTCATTTTGGCATTTTTTGTACAGTTTTTTGAGTCCCAAACTTCCGGGGCCATTTTGAGGCCTTAAATGACGTTGTTTTGGACTTCTAGGGGGGCATGGTTTTTTAACGACATTCCTTGAAGCCTGAGGGAATTTGTACATCTAGGATAGACATTTAGGATGAGGTATTGAATTCCTAAAATGGAGATCATATGCAAAAGTTATGACCCCGACAAGTTGGTGTACCAACTTACCCCATCGGGGCTCACATGACTTTTGGTGCTTCATCTCCTAGGGTTAGATTTTTGGGTGTCTAGGGTTTTGGCATTCATGTTTGATGTAAAAATTCCTTTGGATCCTCATTGTACTCATCTTATTTCAAATGAGCGTATCCATCACATCTCTTCTCAGAGATAAGATGCCATCATTCTAGCAAGCTTGTTTTAGTCTGCATTTTATAGTTTCAACATATTTGTTCTTATTTAATAGAAGTCAAGTTTTACTGTATATCTATTATTATTCATTGTGTTTGTGTCTTTGGTTAATATTATAGATTTGTATTTTCATTTCATTCCGTTCACAAATATGGATCAGATGATGACGTGGACCATACCCGTGATGTGGATTGACACTATCCATGTTGGTAATTCCATCATGACAGAAGACAGGGGTCATGGAATAGAGTTTGATGAATCGACAACCAAGATAACATTTTATTTTGAGATTGACATCCCAGATTCATCCTAGATTTGGAGCTTTCCAGAGTTCAGAAAAATTCTATGAAGTAGGGACATTTTCGTAGTTCGTCGATGAAGAAAATCCTCGATTGACGATGGAGGTTTTCAGAGTTCAATGAAGTTTTGGGAATTTGATTTGGAGATCAATGATCGGGATTCATCTACAAATTTGGTAAAGTATGGTGAATTGACAGTCACTATCACATTGATATTGAGATCAATTGACTAGATCCAATGCGATTTTGGTTAGAAACTTCTAAGTTTTTTGAGTTCAGAGAAGTGGGAATAAAATTTAGATCACCAATAGACATTTTTTCCAATCTCCAGTGGAGTTTTTAGGAGTTCATGAAAAATTTGTAGTTTTTCACCGACTTTCGATAGACCTTTTCGTTGATCACTCATGGAGTTTTTCAGAGATCGGAAAAAAGGTGTAGTTTTTCACTGATTTTCGATAAACCTTTTCATCGATGAAGTTTTTTTACGGTTGTCGAAAAGGTGTATTTTTTCATAGATCACTGATATACCTTTTTTCCAATTGATGATGGATTTTTCAAAGGTCATCATTGTAGATTTTTTTTCCGTTTGCCAATGGAGTTTTTTAGAGGTCGTCAAAAAGATGTAGTTTCTTGCCAATCACAGATAGAATTTTCATCGATCACCATTAGAATTTTTCGCAAACAACCGATGAAGGGTTTCTAGTGACCGCGAAGGAGAAGAAGAAGAGAAGAGAAATAAAGGGATAAGTAGAAGAGAAGGGAATAAGAGAAAGAAGGGAGAAGAAGAGAGGAGGAAAGGAAAGGAGAAAGAGAGACAAGGATAAAAAAAGTCTAAAGGCAATTTTTTTTTTTTGGCTATAACAGGATCATAAAAGCTCGTAATTAAATGAAATTTAAAGGGTATGTATACTTTGACAAGGGATTCAAAGGAGAAATTCAAGGTCATTGGCCATATCCTCTTAAATTTTCCATAAAATGTAAAATAGTGGTCTTTAAATATCTAAGTCGTGCTTAGTAATCAAGGCCCAGATAAAGGTGAAATTTTTATAGAGCGACCAAAAAGTAGGCATGAATATACCCAATTGGTATTTTTTTCAAATTACAAAAGGTTTGGTGTAGAGATGAGGAAACATGCTGAAAACCACTATTCCCAAACACTTTTTGGGAATTTTTGAACTCTTCAAAAGAGGAAAAAGGACCCCAAATCACAGATCTAGAAAAGATTATTTAGTTGACATTTTACCTCCTCAACAATCTGGACAACTTTGTCTCGAGGAAGTTTTTCCCAATTTTGCTTCGTTTGGGAGATAGCCAATTTTGGATAAAAAATTCCAAAACTAGAGAAAACATAAAAACTACAAAGTCGTCAATTCCATATTTATACAGAAATTGATTGGAGTGTCAGATTCCGAATCTTAAAATTGTTGTGTGTTTACAATCATAAATTGTATTTGTTCCTAATATAAAAAAAAATCTAATTCTTGACATATTTTATGTTACAGATGGTCAAAGATGGTCTCTCAACCAAATTTCATCAATGAAAATAGATCACAAATGAGTGGAAATGACAAAGTTCAGAAAGATATAATTTTTAGCTTAGAACTCAGAATGAGGGATGAGTACAGTCATTGGAAATATAATTTAGATGAGAATGTATATAAATAATCAAAAATTGATTCAATACATCCATAGTCATCCTAAATTCAATTGAAGAATGACCTGTAACCTAATTAACAAAATATTTTATAATATGCAAAATTCTAACAACAATTGTTGCATGCACATTTTTGCAGAATTAGAGGTACATGCAACCCATAATTAGATTCTATATGAGGAATAGAGATATGGAGGATGCCCATAGGTATTACAACCATGATGATGAGATCAAATGATTGCATATCATTTTGGGAAATGCAGAGATCGAGTCCAATGGACATAGAAGAAAAGTAGAGTGTGTGGAGCTAGTTGAGACTATGTGAAGCTTGCAAAAAGAAGTATAGAGATACAGAGAAGACAACGAGAAGATGATAATATCTCAGGAGGAGTAGAATCAAATTAATTATCATATACTACAGAGTCTGAATAACCTGTAAATACAAATCAACGAGGAGTCTAGCATGAGACATGCAACCAATGCAAGGCATGCAGATGAGCACATATCTCATGATAGAAGGGATGACTATAGAGATCCAAGGCACTCAAAGTGTTAGTAGGAATCACCATTCACCTAGACATTCAGCCATAAGAGCACATGCATGTTCATAATGAAAGAGTATCATGTTGGACTTATGGGTTGACCCTAGTTCTACCTTAGTTCTCCAACAAAAACCTTATCACCATCAACCCTTCTGGTAAACTAGAAGGCTACACCACGCACAGAGTGCACAACGTAGTCTCACCCGAGATGGTTTATGGGTGACTGGAGGATGCAGGTATCTGCAGTCATGGAAGGGATTGGGGTTGTTCTTTCTCACTTCTTATTTCTACTTAACCATGCATTCTATTACAATATTCATCATATCCATTCATCCATTCATTCATAACATTTATTATGCATATCTATTCTATTGCACATTGTAATTAAAATCATTCATTCATATATCTATCCATTCAATCATAATTACAGAAATAGTAAAAAATTCAGACACATTGCACACAGAGTTTACAGTGGTTCACCCCCCCTGGGGTTACGTCCACAAAGATATTCTAATTCTTTTCTTATTCATCAAAAGACGTTGCATGCATTACATCATAATAAAGAGTAGTGAGGCAGACCAAGATCGCACCAAGCTCCACAGCTTGTGACCTGACCCTCAACTACTTCAGCTTCATCCGAGCTCCACAACTCTCATCAAAATACAGAATCAAAACTCAACAAAGACTCCAAAAGATACTACAAATATGATAATTCTCTCGCTCCTCCTCCTAATCAATCCTTCAACCTACTTTCTATCTCTTATATTTATACTACAAAATTGGGTTAAAAACCCTTACATTACATTCCAAAATCCTAACCCTAACATGGCTAGGTTTGTCCACGTCTGCGCTAGATTTCCACAAATCCTGTTGTGCGCGCTACTTTTCCTCAAAATGTGGCGTGCTCTCCTCCTTGGTCCAATCAACCTTGTTTTTTGCATTGTTATCCCAAACATGCCTGCTCCAACAGGGCCCCAACACTAACATTTGCCTCATCCCGAGCCACTTAGCCTGAGTTCACCTTATGCAGTGCTACCTTCAGCGCATGAAACTTCTTTCCCAATTCTGTCACTTTCTCCTTAGCATGTGCGCTCTTTCCTACTAGTGTCTCCAAATCATGCGTTGTCATGTGCTCTTTCAACACTTCCTTAATTTCTGCTAGCGCATGTTCTCATATTCCTTTCTTTGTTTGGAGCTCCTCTATCATTCCTTTGGCTTGTTGCTGAAATGGCTCCCACTGAGCCTGCCTTGCTTGTTTCTCTTCTTGTGCAGCCTTTACTTCAGTTTGCAAATTCTTCAGCTCCTACGTGGCCTTCAATCTCAGGGGTATTTCCATGGTCTTCTACCTCTTCTTCAAGTCCTAAACCGAAATGTTCAATTTTGCCTCTCTCTGCTCCAGCTATTGGATCTTCTCATCCTCTTCTAGGATGGTCCAAATATGTGCAATTATGTCATACAATTATGCCACTTGTTTAACATCCTGTGCTATATTATGTATGTGCACAGTAGCCTCCTGCTCTCTTTGTTCTGGTACTTCTGGAGGTGTGCTTAGATTTAGTTTCTCTGTTAAGTCCGTTATCTCTTGTTTGTATTTCTCTATGGTCTACACAATCGTCTTTATCTTCTCTTCTGATGTAACCTCTTGTTCCTGCGCGTAGTCTGGTATGCTCCTGTATACTTTTGCAATCTTCTTCTCTAAGTTATCTGTGTGTTGCTTCTTCTCCTCCTTCTCCAACGTGATCTGCTCATTGGTCATTTGCAAAATCTCCTTCACCTTGCGGTCGAGCGCTAAGTTGGTGGCATCTTCCCTAGCTCTAGACTATACTTCCTGCATCACACTCACTTGTAGTCCATATAATGATTTCATGGGTATGTTCACCAGAACCAACTCCAGATGTTCCATGTCCTTCATTGGTTTTTGCATTGTGTTCTCATCTACCTCCAACATCTCTATTGTGACCTTAAACCTATCGCTGCTCATGACTATCGTCTACACTGCCTCTCCTTGTTCTCTATGCATTAGTGCCTCATATATGTTTCCTTTATGTTGCGTTGTTGGATGATGTGTTGTATTTAGTTACAGACTATGTACAATGTAATGAACTTCTGCTAGATTTTCATAATCTCCTCTCATCGTGCCTCTGTTGCATGTATTTCATTTTCCTCTCTATCCTGGACTTTGTCTGTGATGAACTCTGCATCGTCTTTTGTAATCGTAAGTAATAGAGGGTTCTTGTGATACTTCATATTCTTCCTGATTTCTGCCTCATGTGTTCCAGTCCTCTTCTTTAGTGGGGTTGAGGTCTGCACCTCAGTTTTCTTCTTCTTTGCTTCCTCATCTAGTACTTTTGTTTTTCACGAGCTATCTCCCTTCACTTATATGCTTGACACAATATCTTTCTTCCTTGGCTTCTTGCTTACTGCGCCACTTCCTGAGGCTTGACCGTACTTTGCATCTTTCCTTGTATTTTCTATTGGACTGCTTGTCTTATTTGTTGTTCATGCGTCTGCTTGATCCTTAGGCTTTGTTCCTTTCTTCTGTGTTGCTGGAACTTTCCACTGTGCAGGCCAGTCTTTCAAAATATAGTCTACTTCCTCACATGATGTACATTACCTCATTTACAACCACTTATTCTTTGGATCCCTTATGGCCTGAATCCACAAATGGTGACTTGACGCTTTGAAATTAGTAATCCCTTCATTTTCCTAGACTACTTCGATTTGTATCCTCCAAATTTTGGTTGTATTTTGTTGCATGTCTTCCAAGAACATGGAAAAGACTGTGTTGTTCATCTGTTGGTTCTTAGGGTCCTTTTCCTTCCACAAGGTTTCATACTGTGTTGCACAACATTTCCCTTTTCTGTCCAGAAAAGCTGAAAATTTGGGCTCCTTCCAGCCCATGAAAGATATTAGTATTAACAACCAAGAATAATGGAATTATGTTCCATTATCCTGCACATCTATGCAATCTATCATAAACTAGTTCAACAAGTATGGTGCCCAACTTAATACTACACGCTTTGTGCATTGCACAACTATTTCTATAAATCTTGTTGGGGCCTCTTCCTTTTTACACTTCCTCAAAAAATTGCAATACATCATCTTTGTAGCAAAATTTGTCGCAGGGTCATTGATGTCTTTTATGATTATACCCCCAATTCCCTTGTTTGTTCCTCTGCAATATCTTTATCCCTGGCCTTGTTGTCCAAATAATCCTCTGGGTTTACACCATTGGTAGGCAATCCTGTAATCTTGGCTATGAGATCTACATCTATGGGGACCAACCTGTCCATCCACATGATACCTCCATGTACCCTAGCTAGCATTTGCTTCACATAGAGGCCTACATTTTTACCATTCTCAAAATGTAGTATGTCCAAAAAATTTATAATCCCCGAATTGTAAATCCTTGTGATCCACTAAGTGAGCTCCAAAATGGGTTTCCCTAAGGGTCCTACCTCCCCCCTGTTCTCCAAGTAACTTTCTTACACAAGGTCAGGAAACTTCGTTGTATCTGTTACATCGTGATCTGCATATTTTAACTTTGGTACTTTTCCTAGCATGTCTTCTACTACAACTACAACGTCTAGAAGATACAGTAAAGTAATTTCTATTGCACTTGGTGATTTCCTCTTCTAGCCTGCAACCGAGTTTTCCTCCGCAATTTCATCCTCGACTTCTTATTCTTCTTCTCCCTTTATTTCTTGATGGCCTGTGATATCTTCAACCAATACTTCCTCTGTGGTGACTTTCTACTTATGTTTGTCCATCACCTCCGCTTCTGAAGGGTTTCCAGGATTAGGGTTTGTGCCACTGTTCAAATTTTTTGCGCTCTGACCCTCTTGCACCTATTTTGTGGTTTATATTTCTTCCTCTATCCTGTTGGGACTAATAGATTCGGTTTCTAATGTCGTAACATCCTCCAGTTCCACAAAACGTTTTGGTTCTTCCATTCTTTCCTTCTTCCTTCATGTTTTTTGGGTCACTCGTACAAATCGATCGGGAGGACCAACCTTTGAGGGTGCCATCTAACTAGCCTTGCACATAATCAACTACATTTTCCTCTTTCTCATTCACCCTTTGTTCGCGCTCTCAATCACTTTGTTGCTAAAAAATCACTAAGTGTCAAACTTGTCTGTGATTTTCCCTTTTTATAAACCCATCATTAATGTTCTGTCTCTTTTTTCACCTTTCCGGTTATTTCTTCATTCCGTCGCGCAGTGTCTAATTTTCTTGCACACGGTATTCTAAATTATGTTGCACCAATTTATGTCTGCTACACACTGTCATATTTGTCTATCACGTATTCCTTCTAATTACTTATTTTTGGTTTGTTCTTCATTTTTCTATTTTTATCTTCCTTTTTCTTCTTTTAACTCCTACTATTTACAATATTTACAAGTCTACTTGTTGTGTTGCAACTATTGAGAGTTAGTAGGCCAGGTGTTTTATATCTCCTTCTCCTGGCTTGGTTAATACTACTCCTAATGCAATTGCAAATGCATCCACATGCACATGAAATTCCTTTAACCAATATGGGAAAACCAAAATTGGCGCAATAACCATATCTTCCTTTAAAATGTCCAAACTCTTATGGCATTCATCATTCTATTGGTACTTAGTATCCTTCTTCAGCAACTTCTCCTTTGGTCCCCATACCAAAGGAGAAATCATTAGTAAGTTCAAAATGGATCTACATGACGAAACATGCAGTTGATGGTAGTATTGAAAAGTATAAGGCTAAATTTGTGGCTCGAGGATTCTCTTAGAAGGAGGGCATTGACTATGAGGAGATATTTGCTCATGTGGCGAGATATACCTCGATTAGGACTATACTTTCATTGGATGCAATAATGAAATGGAAGGTGCATCAGATGGATGTGAAGACAACCTTATTGAATGGTGAAATAAAATAGGAAGTATATGTGGAGCAGCCACAAGGGTTCGAGGTACATGATAGGGAGACACATGTTTGCAGATTGAAGAAGGATTTATATGGATTAAAGAAGGCACCCAGAGCATGGTATGATAGGATCGACAATTTTCTGACGAGCTTAGGATTTAAACAGAGAAGTGTAGATCCTAACCTTTAACTTAAGGTTGTGGATGATGGTACGGTAATACTACTGTTGTATGTGTGTCACAAGTTTCTAACAGGTGTGGAAAAGTTCTTCTCAAAGTGTAAGAGAAAATTGGATGCTAAGTTTGAGATGAAATATCTCAGGATGATTCATTACTTTTTGGGTCTCAAGGTATGGCAAAAACATGATGAGATCTTTATGAATCAAGGGAAGTATGTAATGGAAATCCTGAAGAGGTCTGGGATGTTGGAAATTGCAAGGCAACGGCTACACCTATGGTATTTGTTATCACATATAGTTGTTAAGGGCAACATGTTGTCCAAGTTCGCGGCCTACACAAGGCCGCCAAAGTGCCGAATTTTCCGAAGTGGATGAAGGCCCACAGTCCCGAAGGCCCGAAATATATCTGATCCATTGATTAGGAAGAGCCACGCGTCATTAGATCTATCACTCTGGGAGTTTTACTTCAGAAGTTTTAAAATGAGAAACATTGCAAAGTCCCGAAGGGCCTGAAGTCCCAAAGCACCTTGAAGATAAGACCTAGGTCATAGCGAGGTCACATAGGAGGTGGGCCCAAGAAGAAAGGTAAGCACCCAACGCATGATTGGTGACTCAGGTTTTCAAGGAAGCAATCATGAATGTCAGATGCATAGAAAATCCGACCATCAATCTGAGAGGAATGATTTCGTCATTCAGGCATCGGGGATGAAGAAGATTATGATATAGCAGATTCTGATGCAGACTGTGAGGATGAAGAAGATGCTTTGGGTGAGCTGGTGGGACTGGTAAAATCACTTTCTGAAAAAATAGAGAAATTGAAGGCAGATCGTGCTTGCTTCTCTTATGAAGATGTAGAGGATATTTCGGTCCTTGAAATAGATGTTCTTGGTAGCCCTACTTATGACAAAGAAGTGATTTCAGATACTGTCCAAGAACAAACAACTTGCAATGAATATCCCAGCGAAGATGACGAAGAGTAGAGCTCTCCCATGGTTCATGTTTATTATGATTATGAATCTAATCCTTGGGAGAGCCATGAAGGAGAAAAAGAGGGAAAGCCAAATGAGCAGTTTATATCCTACCCTAAGCCTGTGAGTGAGCAGCCACCACCTAGGATCAATCATCCTGCATCAGCTTCTCATCAACCTGTGCTTACCAAAGATATTTAGCCATTTGTGAGCAACTGTGGAGCAGATCGGGTTGTCTGTTACAAATTTTCTAGAGTTTGCCACTCGTTCTATGAGCCTGTCAGCGAGTACATGGAGTTGCATTTCCTTCATGCCTTGGAGCCGCCTAGCTTTATCTCAACTTCAGCCTTTGGAGTAAAGATGAAGGATGTAATCGTTCTACTGTCACGGTTGCATCGTCTGTTATCAGTCGTTGACATAGTAAAAGAGCTTCCAGTTAGGAAGTTACTTGAATGGCTATGGTGGAAGTTTTCTTTCACTTAGCACTTTGTAACTTGATCAATTAGTATAGGATTGTACATAAATAAGCTCCTCTGGAACCCATGTATTTTCTTTTGTTTAGAGTAATTATTGGTCTGTAATCCTCAGCAGGACGTTTTTTGAGCATGACTCCATAACCCAATAGCTAAGGCACTGGAACTACTTATTCTTAGCAGCTTGCAGGGAGCATGCCATCCCCCGTGGAGCCAAATGTTATCACATATAGTTGTCAAGGGTAGCAGGTTGTCCAAGTTTGTGGCCTACACAAGGCTACCAAAGCACCGAATTTGTCAAAGCTGTTGAAGTGGCTGAAGGCCCGAAGTCCCAAAGGCCCAAAATAGATCTGAGCCATTGATCAGCAAGAGCCACGCGTCATCAGATCTATCACTCCGAGATTTTTACTTCGGGAGTTTTAAAATGAGAAACATTGCAAAGTCCTGAAGGGCTGAAGCCCGAAGCACCTGAAGTCCTGAAGCACCTTGAAGATAAGCCCTAGGTCATAGCGAGGTCACATAGGAGGTGGGACCAAGAAGAAAGGTAAGCACCCAACGCATGATTGGTGACTCAGGTTTTCAAGGAAGCAATCACGACCATTGGATGCATAACAGATCCGACCATCAATCGGAGAGGAGTGATTTCGTCATTCGGGCATCGGGGAATCTGTAGTCAAGTAATGTGAAATCTCCGAAGTGCGAAATACCGAAGTGTCATACGGGATAAGTGTTAGGTCACGGCCCGAGGTCACAAGAACGAAGGAGTGATAAAGAAGGAGCTAGCGCCTGAAGCTCGAGTTTACGAAAACGCTCGTATTTGGTCACGGAAGAAGATTTGCAGAGCCTTGAGGCGTCAGGTTTGACTTGAATAAGTCGCGAGCACTGCCTGGAAACATTCATGGGCGTCAGGCCTCGTCTCGATCCCAATGGAGGAAATTTTTGAAGATGGGGTTGATAGTTGAGACCTCATCTCACCCCATAAATGGAAAGCATTGCCGAGATTAGCCATAAAGGAAGACTGTCCACCCGAAGCTTCTTCCTGGATAGATTTCCTGTAAAACGCATAACTGCGCCTGTCTCACATCTGACATAAGGAGGCCTACACAGTCTAATAGAGTGGGCACCGAATCGAAACTTTGAATGCCGGGGTCTGATCACACTCCTGGTAGTTGCAACAATTTTGAGTATATATACTCAGTTTTGATATTTTGTGAAGCACAATGGTTGAGCAGTGCTCCCGTATTGTAAACTTTTGATGAAGCTTCTGGTTCTCTGGTTATGTATTTGGATCTGAGACTTCTTGTTTAATGAAAGTCATATTTCTTAGTCCATCTTATTTGTCTCTGATACTGAGAGAGTTCATGTTTGATTGATTCACATAAATTGTTGTAACTGTATTATAATAAATGTTTGATTATAGTATTGTTATGATTTCTTTCAGCTTCCTTGAAATTTGAATCCAAGAGGACCTTGTGTTTAAGTTTTTCCTCCTTAGGCTGTTGGAAAATCTAATGTTCATAGCAGACTGTTATTGCTCAGTTTGTAGGATAGGTTTAAGTAGCTTGAAGGCAAGGCTCAAACTGGTGTAATAGGAGCTTCCCCATCCAATGTCACCTCGATGGGGAGCTCTTTCTATTCAGGGTGGCTAATCCCAAGGGAGACGTCCCTAGTAATCTGGGGTTTGAAGGAAAATGATCAAGGGTTTAAGACTCAAAGGTTAAGTTAAGCTTCCCCTTCACAGATTACTACCAAATGGATAGTCAAGGATGAAGGTATTCCACTGAGAAAGGCACCTGTTTGCGAGACAAGGCAAATAAAACTAAAATGTGCATACAGTGGTTAGTACTTCAAAATATTAATGACTATTTTTAATGTATATGAGCAATAATGAAAGTAATTATTGACGAAGTCAATGATTGCAAATAAAGACAATGACATATAATATTACTTCTTCAATAATACAAAATGATAAAGGCATTCAATGTTTAATATCAATCCTTTACTTATCACAATGCATTAAATAAGCTCATATATAAATATTGTTGATGCGTCACTATGCAATTTAGGGGTGATGTCAAGCTTGTCTATATTAGTTTTGGTAGACAATGAGAAGGATGTTTTGTAAATTAAGCCTATGAAGATGATCAACAACTCAAAGCCTATCAAAGGGTGACAATACCACAACGTTTCAAGCCAAACAAGAGTTCAAACAGGTATGACGTCACCTTAGGGTTAGGGTTAGGTTAGCTAGACAACAAAGTGAACGTTTTGCTTTTTGAGCCAATGAAATCACTCAACACTTATATGTTTATCAATGGATGAGTCAGCAGCAAGTTTTAGACTAAACAAAAGTTCAAATAGGGCAATACGTCATCAACAATTAGGGTTAGCAAAGTCGCTAGGGTTAGTTAGGGTTTCAAATTAAGAGTTTAAAAAAAAGGTTGTTTTTAACACAAAGATCTCAACGTTTTAGGTTTAGACTAGTGCCTTGGGTTAATGGAGTCAAAGAGAGAGGCTTGAAGGCTTGGAAAGATTTAAACCTAAGGACGGGAGAGTTAGGTTTAATGGTGCTGCAATGGCAG
>ML785681.1:169489-199394 GCA_009831015.1 Picea engelmannii | reverse complement strand
TAAGGCCTCAAAACGGCTCCGGAAGTTCAGGACCCGAAAAACTGCTAAAAATAGTAAACTGTGCGGAAACTGAAAAACTAAAAGAAGCAATGGTGGGGGTCCAAGTGGAATAGGTGGGTGGCCACCAATATCCACCTGGATCAAAAGTGTTAGGGATAATGTTTTTTTATTTAATTTTTATTTGAGTGAGAGCTTGTACAAATGGAAATCTTGTTGCAGGGAAATGGCTAGCACATCTAGATTAGAAATGGAGAAGTTTAGTGGAACTAACTATTGGATCATGTTGTCATTGATGCCAATAGTTTGATTGATTGATGTCAAGTGATTGATTGGTTGATGATTGATGTAATGTAATATGTATTGTCCTTGATGAAAATGCATAGATGAAGATGGATCAATGAGTTGTCATTGATACATGATGAAGATGGATCGATGTGGTTTCATAGGTATATGATGCATTGTTGGAAAAATGTATAGATGACTCATTATTGTCGTATCATGATTGATAAGGTGCACAAATGGATGAACTCCAAAGTGGTCCCCTTATGGTGAAAGCCCTCATGGGAAGACACTTTGCGGATTGAGTTATCCTGGAAGAATGGTTGGAGAACCCATTCTTGTATGTGCAATAATGAGTTGGAGATCAAGGAAATTGTTGGTGAAACTATTCTAGATGGATAGTGCTTGTCATGCCATTTCCGGTGGTATGTGGAATGTCACATAACTCCTCATGGTTTGAGAGTTATGGCCTTACGAAGATGAAAGACCCCCACATGAAGGCTTGAAGCCCCCAAGGTCAAAGAAGTCAAAGTGACCTAAAAGAAGAAATCATTGTTTAAATTATAAAGTAAATTGACAAAGTCAAGGTCGATTATTTAAATAATAAAGAGAAGTGACAAAATCAAGAAATGATAAAGTAAGGTGACACAATCAAGAAGGAATATTTAAATGATAAAGTATTGGAGAACTTTCTATTTATGGAAAGTGGTTAACCCTAAAATAAGGAAGGTTAAGTGACCTAGAAATGGGTTAATATTATTTAAATGATAAAGTAAAGTGACAAATTCAAGGTGGATTATTTAAATGATAAAGTAAAGTGCCAAAATTAAGAAGGAATATTTAAATGATAAAATATTGGAGAACTTTCTATTTATGGAAAGTGGTTAACCCTAAAATAAGGAAAATAGGTTAAGTGACCTAGAAATGAGTTAAGTGACCTAAAAATGGGTTAAGTGACCTAGAGGATGAAAGTAAAAATAAAATAGCAATGATCTCTTGTAGATCATCCTTTTTGTGAATCAATTGAGAGCTTCTTGTGAGAATATCTTTTGTAGTATTTGTGGAGAGCTTCTTGAGCACTTTTGGTGTGGAACACTTGAGCATATTGAAGATCTATAGGTGACAGAGGTAACCAAAGGATATCTAAGCCGAATTTCAGAGGGAAGGTGAAGAAAAGAGGGCTGGAATTCAAAGGAGGATAAATTCTTTTCATGATGCTTTCTAAGGTATGTTATTTACAGGTCATCTCACCATTTACGCAATAATTTTTTTATATAATGATTCAGACCATGAGATTGATATGCCATTGAGAAAACATATCCAAGTATCTGTGGTAACAAATTTATCTTGTGGGTTGTTGTATTTTTGGAGATACACGCCGTGGAAAATAGGGTTTGTGGCTAGTCCTGAAACTAGTCTAAAACAAGTGTTTCGGGTAAAAACGTCATAACTTCTTCATAACATATCCAAATTCAGTGAGACCAATTGTGTTGGTTAGATTACATTCTTTAGTATGATGTGTAACAGTTTCAAATCGATTCAAAAAATATTCCATGCGAGGCACGCTCTCTAGAATAAGCTAGAATTCAGCAAAGTATGTCATTTTTGCTATACCTCCTTTTCTGAGAGGTTCCAAGTAGTGACACCTGGAGGAATTGCATAAAACACACTGAAGAACATTGTGTATCAGTTTCAGATCTTTATTCATTACATGTACAAAGTTATGATTATTTCAAGTTAGGGTTGTTGACTAATCCAAAACTAGTCATGGTTGAGACAAGCAGTTGATGAGTTCGCACATACATGAGGTGTATATTTGATGATGTTGGTACATATTGATGAGTCATTGTTGATGAATAGTTGACACATGATTGGTATGTACTTGATACATGATTGGATGCACTTGTTTATGGTACAGGTTGATTACAGGTTGTTTGACATAGGTTGGTGCATGGTTGATGCACTTATTTATAGTACAGATTGATATCTATTGATGATTGTTGCCTCATCTCAGTTGGTGCTGAGAATGTAAGTTGAGTCTTTCTATTCAGTTATTGCTGAAAATGATATTTTACCCATAATTTAAAATATATTTTACCCAAGATGCACTATGCAAATGATATTTTACCCATAGTTTTATTTATTTTATAATCTAAGTAATGGTTATATTTATTTTTATCGATTTTATTTTGAACACAAGATGCACTATGCAAATGATATTTTACCCATAGTTTTATTTATTTCATAATCTAACTAATTATTTATTTTATAATCTAACTAATGGTTATATTTGTTTTTATCGTGAATAACTAGCGATGAAGGGAAACTAGTGGATAAAGTCGTTGAAGTTGTATTGAAAAAAAGAAAAAAGGAAAAAAGACATAGTTGAATGTGGCCAAACATCCTACTGGATGAGATGGTGGAAGATTTTGAAACGAAAGTATGGTTGCATCAGCACAGTGGAACAGTTCAGATTGTCGTCATCACTGGCTTGGGTGGAGCGGGAAAGACAACTTTGGCTAAAGAACTCTTCAACAGGAAAAGTTCAAATTACAGTAATTTTTTTTTTTGTTTGATGTAAGAGAAAATTCCAAAATCTCTTTACCTTCGTTGCAGAGAAGATTTCTAAAGGGCTTAACTGCATCTGAGCAAGCAATAGACAACAAGGATGAAGGTATAGAGATGCTCAAGAATCATTTCTCAGTCTTATCTTCTCCAGTCTTGCTAGTTCTAGATGATGTAGATCACGAGGATCAAGTATATGAACTTTTGCCCGTTACAGATAAACCCCTACCCCCTAATAGCTTAATTTTGATCACATCCCGTGACAAGGATGTCCTCGCAAGGTCAGGAGTACAAAACGCATTAATTTATCAGTTGACTGGCCCTAATACAGAATGCTCCAAAGAGCTCTTCTGTTCGTATGCTTTCTGCCAACCCCATCCATTGTGGGGATTTGAACATCTGGTTGATCGATTTTTAACAGCTTGCAATGGATTGCCTTTGTCTTTAAAAGTGATTGGTGCGCATTTTTATGGAAAGAATGATGAATCTTTGTGGGAAGAAGAATTGGAGGAACTTAGAAAAACACTTCCGAGTGAGGTACAAAAGAGGCTTCAGATTAGTTACGATGCACTTACGACAGAGGAAAAAAAGATTTTCTTAGACATTGCCTGCTTTTTCATAAGAGAACCCACGGATACCGCCATAAGAGTATGGGACGGGTCAGGTTGGAAAGGCTTGCGGGGGTTTCCGAGTCTACAGAACAAATGCCTTGTCGAGGTGGACGTGGAATTTAACAAGCTGGGTGTGAAAACTGGAAATTTTATAAAAATGCATAATCACCTCCGAGATATGGGAAGAGAGCTTGCGAAGGATCCCCGATGAGGGCCGCTTCGTCTTTGGGGTGGGACAGAGAACATTGACGATTCGTCGCGACACTCATCCGTAAGTTGTAAATCATTCAATTTTCTATATACTAGCACAGCCTCAAAGTGGTTGGCCGCTGGTGAACGCCGAAACGTGACTGGCCGCTGGTGAACGCCGAAACGTTTGAAACATTTGGCTAGATTAGGTTGATAAATGGAATGTGTGGGCATCAGAAGGCCGGTTCAGAAGCAGAACGTGGGCATTTATTTAGATGCCACGGTTTAATCTTACTTAATCATTTAAAAGTGACAATTACATATCTTTTTTAATGTGATTAGGTAAATGTTAAAAAGTAAACATGTTAACCGATGCCTTGATAAATGCAAGAAAGTTATGAACAATAAATCTGACCCATTAATTTTGGAGGACGACTAAGAATATGCCAGCATCTTCAATGCATAGCCATCACATTCGGGTTTAAGGTTAAATAAGATTAAAAGATCATTAATTGTGCCCATTGTCAATAGGTGTACGCCGTAATTATTCAATAAAAATCTGTGTACAATTTTTTACTTATTCAATATTTTTCAAAAATGCTCAGGAAACAACTGCAGTGCGGGGAATTAGGATGTTTCGTCGGGAATATTATGCCAGGTATGCATCCTCAGATGATGATGACGAGCGTGCATCCTTTTCACGCTACAAAATGAAGAATTTACGGCTTCTTGACGTTGGTATTGGCATTGAAGAAGATCTCTTGAAATGCCTTTTGGAGGGGGTGGGCTCATCGAATCTATTATGGTTTCGCTGGTGCGACTGTCCCTACTCTTCCCTCCCTCCTATTCTAATGAAGAATTTAAGGGTGTTAGAAGTGAACGGGCATGACTTGGAAACGTTGTGGCCAAAGGAACTGCAGGTAAATAGAAATTTGTCAAAAATTAAAAGTTTGTATACACTTTATTTGCTATTATTAATAGGGCACCACAGAACTCAAACGAATCAGAAGGGTTCTGTAGAGGACAACCATCTATTTTGTTTAGAATAATTGGAATACATGAACATACTGCAGGCACCTTTGCAGTTGCGGGAGTTGCGGATTGATGCTCCCCTCTCTAAAATTCCGAAGTCCATAGGGCAGATGAAGTACCTGGAACAGATGGTGGTAGTTGCATGGGAGCATACTATTGTCGAAATTCCAAAGGAATTTTGTGATCTGCGCTCCTTGAAACACTTGCTGTTGGGGATTTCAAAGATGAGATCTCTGCGAGATTCCTTCGGTAATCTATCAAGGCTGGAATACATTGACCTGTCTTCCTGCCTCAGCTTGAAGAGGCTTCCCGATTCCTTCGGGAATTTAATTAAGCTTAAATATCTTGATTTAAGGGATTGCAAAAGCTTGAGTTCTCTGCCATATTCCTTCGGGAATCTATCAAAGCTGGAACACATCGGCCTGTCTGTCTGCCGTGGATTGAAGAGGCTTCCCGATTCTTTCGGGAATTTAATTCAGCTTAAATATCTTTATTTAAGGGATTGCAATAGCTTGAGTTCTCTGCCAGATTCCTTCGGAAATCTATCTACGCTGGAACACATCGACCTGTCTGACTGCCGTGGCTTGGAGAGGCTTCCCAATTCCTTCTGGAATTTAATTCAGCTTAAATATCTTTATTTAAGGGATTGCAATAGCTTGAATTCTTTGCCAGATTCCTTCGGGAATATATCAACGCTGGAACACATCGACCTGTCTGACTGTCGTCGCTTGGTGAGGCTTCCCGATTCCTTCGGGAATCTATCAACGCTGGAACACATCGACCTGACTGCTATCACTTGGAGAGGCTTCCTGATTCCTTCGAGAATTTAATTCAGCTTAAATATCTTGATTTAGTGAATTGCTATAATTTAACCGCCTCTACCGGAACGTTTGGGAAGATGAGTATGCTTGAATACATCCTTCTCCCCAATTGTCACTTTAAGTTGTTACTCTCCCAAATTGCACGTCAGTGGCCCCAGGAAAAATTACATTTGTGGCTTATGAACTTAAAAGAATGGCCCAGTGCAAGCGATTTGGAAAAGTTGGTATTAGTAGCGCCGCGTTTTTTGGAAACGCTGCCTCCTTCGCTGGGACGTGACCTAAGGAACTTGAAGTCTTTGGAGCTGCGGAGATGCCCGAGTTTGAAACGTTTGCCGGATTCCTTTCTGTTGAATCAGTTGAGTGAGTGGACAGTTGAGGATTGTCCCTCCTTACAAGAACTGCCTTTTAAAACGGTTGAAGGCCAAAGTGAAACATGGACTGACTCAGGAGAGCAAGGAACATTGAGAAATTTGGACAGGTGCCTGCTCCAGCTCCAACACTTGGAACTGCACGGCACACAAATATCAGAGGTATCATTTCCTACCGGTGTTTGCCCCGACCTCCAACATCTTGACATCAGGGATTGTGAAGATCTGGTGGAGGTTGGAACGTTGCTAAATGCACTCATAAAACTGCAATTGATCGGTTGACCTAAATTGAGGAAAATAGAACAACTACGTGGTTTTGCAAAACTTCAGACGCTGGACGTAAGCTGGTGCAACGAAGTGGAGGAACTGCATTTTAAAGCGGTTGAAGGCGAAAGTGAAACATTCACAGGCTCAGGACACCTGCTTCGGCTCCAACACTTGGAACTGCACGACACACAAATATCAGAGGTGTCGTTTCCTACCGGTGTTTGCTCCAACCTCCAACATCTTGACATCAGGGATTGTGAAGATCTGGTGGAGGTTGGAACATTGCCAAGTGCACTCATAAAACTGCAATTGTACGGTTGTCATAAATTGAAGCTGATGGGCATACCGGGTTTGGCTCAGCTGACACAGCTGCGAGAACTATGCGTTTGTTTCCACGATGGGTTAGAAGAGCTGCTAGACGTAGGACATTTGAAGTCCTTGGAGGTGTTGAAAACAATTAGATATACGAAGTTGAAGAGCATAGGGGGTTTGGAGCAGTTGACACAACTCCGAGAACTAAACGTTTCTTACTGCTCTGAGTTAGAAGAGCTGATAGGCGTTGGACATCTGAAGTCCTTGGAGGAGTTGTATACACATGAATGTCTGAAGAGCATACAGGGTCTGGAGCAGCTCACAAAGCTACGGGTCTACGGATAAGAGTTTTTGGTTTCGATTCCAGGCACTAGGAATCCAAGGATAGTTTTAATTTTATTCTTTAAGAACCATGAGTCTTCCCTTATGGTCATGGTTATCAGGAGAAGGTATGGCTTGCATCAATTTCAGTATTTGTCTTCTATGTGATTTTTCAGAAATTTAAGGTTTAAGAAATAAATTCCAACAAATGAAACGTCAAGTACTCCTCCATCTTTATTAAATGCATTTTATGGACAATAAAATATTATCTCTTCTCTTCTTAGTCATGATGGATTAGAAAACTTATAAATCAATTTTGAAGTTTAACATTAAAAGTTATAAAATATTATTTTTAATCACATTAAAACCTATTTATCTATGATTTTTTGATTGAAAGTATTAATATAATTTTTTTTTTTATAAAATCTAAAAAAATGCCATTTTACCTTTAACATTAATTTGGCATTATTTTATATGCTTATAAGAAATAATATGGTGAATGTTACACTCATTATGGGGTTGTGGGGTTATATTTGTTAGGGTTTACAAGTGTTGGGGTAAGGGGTTAGACGAGTTAGGCATCCTATGTGTTAAGTGTAGAGTTTATAAAGTTTGAGGGATATAGAGTTTAGGGGTTATTAATAATAAGGGTTAATATATGAGTTAAGAATCATAGGGTTTAAGGATTAGGATATAAGACTTCAAAGTTATATTAGGAATGATAAGTGTTGGGGGTGTGGGTTGAGGGTTATAATGTTTATGGATTAACTTTTATAGGTGTTATAAGTTTTAGGGATTAGGAGTTGTTGTTGATATTATGGTAGCTGCGGGAGGTATTTACCTCCACGTGTAAATGTGACGAGAATAGAATATTCTGGGAAGTAAGAAGAAACCCTAATTAGTTGGCTAATAACTCTAGAAGACAAGTCGGCTCAAGAGCATAACTTGTATTAGGTTATTAGCCTCCAAGAGAAGAAGTCTGCTAAAGGAAATATTATATACTAAGTAAATAGGCACCCAGAATGAGAAGTCGACCCAGGCAGTTTGCTAGATTTAGAATAAATACAAGAGATCAGTCTTCATTCTGGCAGGCATTCTCAGAACTACAGAAGCAAGAGGTCAGTCTTCATTCTGGCAGGCATTCTCAGAACTACAGAAGCAACACTTGTGCGCACTGCAGTTGGCCAGTTTGTGTGCAAGTTTGGAGGAGAGATGTTGTTGTAGCTGCTGCAGCTAGCAGATTTCGATTTTGGCTTGGACTATCTCTTAGTTATGGTTTGGACTCTCTGGTCATCTCTTGTTACTCTTGCTTGGTGCGCTATCCTTGGAGAAAGGTGTGCCACCCTTTGTTTGGCTATCTAGCCCAGGGTTTGCTTCCTGAATGATTCTCTATCAAGATTAAGGTGCTCGAGGGTGGCTTTGGCCTATGGTTGGGTGACAATAGTGATATTGTCTATGGTTAAACGAGCACATCCATCATATTCTAACAGGTTATGGGTCCACACCTCCTTCATTCAGTCTAACCACTGGAAGGGAGCATAGCCATAAGGATACTAAGCTTGTTGAAGAACTGTTGCTAGGGTTTCTAGCAGGAGCAGTTACTAAATCACTGGCGCTAGGGTTACTAGTAGGTGTAGTTGCAGAAACCCTAACCCTCTCGTTGAGGCACCTTAAGTGAAGGGATTTACCTAATTTTCAGATAGACCAGTGTGCCCTAGCCTAGCGCATCTTCTGGTACTCTCAACAAGCTAAGATGTCAAGTTTGAGTTTTTGGTCAAATCTAGGATTGACCAAGTCAAAGCAACCATGAATTACTCTATGAAGTCAGAAAACAAGTTAGAAGGGGATTCTAACTTCAGAGCATGGAAGACAAGGATTGATCTCATCCTTTCCAAGAACAAAGTGTTGGATATCGTGAAAGGAAAGATCGTGGAACCAGAGTTTGAAGAAGGAAAAGAGAAGGAGCCGCAGAACATTGCAGTTATGGAGAAGTTCAAGGACAATGACATCAATGCCATGAGTATCATAGTGGATTCTATAAAAGACCACTTGATATCCTACATCTCCCATCTTGATTCGTTTAAGAAGATGTATGATGCCCTAACAAACCTATTCTTAGTCAGAAACATTGGACAAGTAATGAGTCTGAAGAATGAGCTCTGTGACATGAAGATGAATGATGATGACAGGATAACATCATACTTTGTGAGTATCTCTCTGTTAAGAGATCAACTACAAGCTATTGAAGAGATCATCTCAGAGAAGGAACTGGTAAATATAGTACTCAATGGCCTTCCCAAGACATGGGATTCATTTTCCGCAAGCATGAACAAAAGGAAGGAGTATCCTACATTTGAAGAACTTTGGACTTGCTGTGCACAAGAAGAATCGAGGATTAGTGCAAAAGAGAAACCCCAAAAGAAATATGATGATCAAGCCTTCACAACAAGATTCAAGAATTTCAGGAACAAAAGGAAGTTTAGTTCAAGGAAGAAGCCAAATCAAGAGAAAGATATGTCAGAAATACAATGCTTCAACTATCGAAAATATGGTCACTACAAGAATCATTGTATGAAGGTAAGACATATTAGTTCTCAGTTTGCTCGGATTTTAAAAATTGTAATTTTCTTGTTTTTTTTCAATTTGTCCTTGACGGTCGTCATGCGCTAAGATATAAGACATAAGAATACTGAAAGCTACCAATATCCTACCAAAGAAACATTCCTTCCAAATATAAGAGTCTTGAAAGCTATCAATATCCTACCAATCAAATGATGTTTGGGCCATAAGGGCTTGTCAAAGTTCATTTGCAAGCTAAGTCAGTTCATAATTTGCATGTGACATAACACTATCATTTAATAATCAAATTGTTACATTTCATTGTCATGCATCATGTGTGAGGGATTGAGCCACCATAAAGGAAACATACAAAGAATATTTGTCTTATGAACAAGATATGGTACTATCCATTTTGAGGTTTGGCATAGAGATTGTTCTTATAGACTACACTACATTGCACCATATAATCCCTACACTCCTTGCAAACCATGTAACACCATTCAAAGACACATTCATGACCTTTAAGCCCCATTCACAGGTCACTATTTCCCATTTCTAGTCCAATGTAACAATGATGACATTTACGATGACGATGACATTTATTGATCATTCCAGGTATATTGCTCATTCATGAGGCCAAAAGCATATCAGGTCATGCATATTTAGACCTTATTGCAGCACTGATTGCATTAAGGTAGCTTATTTTAACTATGTATTTCTCCACGAAAAAGAGAGAGAGTTAACCTATGGTAGTCAATTTTCTTTTAAAAGAGATTAATAATAGTTTATACTTGCATTTTTAATGACCCAATTCTTTGGTGATGGGGGTTCATAACCATATAGCGCTTTAAATTGGGTAATTTTGGAGGTAGAGTAATACATAATATCATACCAATATTCTGTTAGATGGAACCATCACATCCATTTCCTTTGTTTAACCCATGTGTACATTTGAAGATACTTGCGATGAATTAGATATACTTGGAACCACCTCATCCGTTTCCTTTGTTTATCCCATGTAAAGATTCTTGTGATGAATTAGCTATACTATCGATGAATTTTTTTTGTCAATAGTATAACTAATTCATCATAAGATTATTTACATTCATCGCTCTTGCGACGATATCCTTTCCTTGTCTCTTACCGACAAATTCCCTTCTTTGTCTCTCTTGCCGACGAAAATGTTTGCATAAGTGATGGGTACTAAATTATCCTTGATTATTATTCTTGATTTTCTCCTCTACCTATTCTACTTCTTTTCACACCACCATATATATCAATATTTCTTGAAGGTTAAAAAGATCAACATTAGCTCAGAAGAGAATCCAATATCATATTGCTCTACTTCTATAGAGACTACTCTCTCTATGTTTTAAAAGATAGTTACATGACACTACACTTAAATGACAAATTCCAACACTTGATGGCTTTAATTAGGATTCATTCATATTTGGTTTATCAACTTGAAATTAAGATTTGATACTTTGCAAGCTAGTACCTTAAGTCAAATACAAATATGAAATTAGGATTCATTAACATATCTACTAGAAAATGTATTCTAACCTATAACAAATATACTAAATTCTCATAATTTCTTCTCATAACTAGAAGTTGGTTTACATTTAGAGTTCCCTTCCACATGGCCATTTGTCCCCATTATTGTTGTTTGCATGAAATTGTCCTTCAGAGACATTACCCTGCAATTCTTCTTGATAGAACTTTATTACATTAATGGAAAGTGTCACATTATTCCACTTTATTACATTGCATTAGTAAGTTCTTCAATATGATATAATGGATTTTAATCTTTGAAAAAGTGGGTGTGTGAGTCAAATTTGAGTCTAAAAACCCTCCCATATTGTTAAGGCATGCAAATAGTCTATCCATGTGAAATTTCAGTGCATACAGAAACAATTTGAAAACATTTCAACGTTGGCCCCATTCACAGGTCATTTTTTCCCATGTCTAGTCCTAGTACAATTTATGTTCGTTGTTGCTTTTAAAATACGTTCGACAGTACACACGTCCCTGCATCTAGTACTGCAAGGGCATATTTTTATGGTGTTGATTAAGCAATCAATGAAAAAGAGGGATTTTTCATCACAACTATGACACACATACATTGTATATACATTAATGTAGAACCTGAAAGAAAAATGAAGAAAGGTTGATGCAAACTTAAAACTTGCGTCAACCGATTTGTGTACTTTGAAAGAAAAATAGGGTTTATGGTTTACATGATGAATTGATTATGGAAAAAAGTGGGCGTGTGAGTCAAATTTGAGTCCATAAACCCTCCCATATCGTTAAGGCATGTGAATAGTCTATCCATGTGAAATTTCAGTGCATACAGAAACAATTTGAAAGAATTTCAACGTTGGCCCCATTCACAGGTCACTGTTGCCCATGTGTAGTCCTAGTACAATGTATGTTTGTTGTTCCTTTTAAAATTCGTTCGACAATACACACATCACCACATCTAGTACTAAAAGGGGGACGTGTGTATTGTCGAACGAATTGTTTATTGTTTATGGTGTTGATTAAACAATGAACGAAAAGAGGGATTTTTCATCACAACTATGACACACATACATTGTATATACATTAATGTAGAACCTGAAAGAAAAATGAAGAAAGGATGATGCAAACTTAAAACTTGTGTCAACCAATTTGTGTACTTTGAAAGAAAAATAGGGTTTATGGTTTACATTATGAATTGATGATGGAAACAAGTGGGTGTGTGAGTCAAATTTGAGTCCAAAAACCCTCCCATATCGTTAAGTCATGCGAATATTCTATCCATGTGAAATTTCAGTGCATACAGAAACAGTTTGAAAAAAATTCAACGTTGGCCCCATTCACAGGTCATTGTTTCCCATGTATAGTCCTGGTACAATTTATGTTCCTTGTTCTTTTTAAAATTCATTCAACAATACACACGTCCCCACATCTAGTACTGCAAGGGAGTATTTTTATGGTGTTGATTAAGCAATCAATGAAAAAGAGAGATTTTTCATCACAACTATGACACACATACATTGTATATACATTAATGTAGAATCTTAAAGAAAAATGAAGAAAGGTTGATGCAAACTTAAAACTTGCGTCAACCAATTTGTGTACTTCGAAAGAAAAATAGGGTTTATGGTTTACATGATGAATTTATGATGGAAAAAAGTGGGTGTGTGAGTCAAATTTGAGTCCAGAAAGCTTCCCATATCGTTAAGGCATGCGAATAGTCTATCCATGTGAAATTTTAGTGCATACAGAAACAGTTTGAAAACATTTCAATGTTGGCCCCATTCACAGGTCATTGTTTCCCATGTCTATTCCTAGTACAATTTATGTTCGTTGTTCCTTTTAAATACGTTTGATAGTACACACGTCCCTGCATCTAGTATTGCAAGGGCATATTTTTATGGTGTTGATTAAGCAATCAACGAAAAAGAGGGATTTTTCATCACAACTATGACACACATACATTGTATATACATTAATGTAGAACCTGAAAGAAAAATGAAGAAAGGCTGATGCAAACTTAAAACTTGCATCAACCAATTTGTGTACTTTGAAAGAAAAATAGGGTTTATGGTTCACATGATGAATTGATTATGGAAAAAAGTTCGTGTGTGAGTCAAATTTGAGTCCATAAACCCTCCCATATCGTTAAGGCATGTGAATAGTCTATCCATGTGAAATTTCAGTGCATACAGAAACAATTTGAAAAAAAATCAACCTTGGCCCCATTCACAGGTCACTGTTGCCCATGTGTACTCCTAGTACAATGTATGTTCGTTGTTCCTTTTAAAATTCGTTCGACAATACACATGTCCCCGCATCTAGTACTGCAAAGGCATTTTTTATGGTGTTGATTAAATAATGAACGAAAAAGAGGGTTTTTTCATCACAACTATGACACACATACATTGTATATACATTAATATAGAACCTGAAAGAAAAATGAAGAAAGGTTGATGCAAACTTAAAACTTGTGTCAACCAATTTGTGTACTTTGAAATAAAAATAGGGTTTATGGTTTACATGATGAATTGATGATGGAAACAAGTGGGTGTGTGAGTCAAATTTGAGTCCAGAAACCCTCCCATATCGTTAAGGCATGCGAATAGTCTATCCATGTGAAATTTCAGTGCATATAGAAACAGTTTGATAAAAATTCAACGTTGGCCCCATTCACAGGTCATTGTTGCCCATGTCTAGTCCTGGTACAATTTATGTTCCTTGTTCCTTTTAAAATTCATTCGACAGTACACACGTCCCCACATCTAGTACTGTAAGGGAGTATTTTTATGGTGTTGATTAAGAAATTAATGAAAAAGAGGGATTTTTCATCACAACTATGACACACATACATTGTATATACATTAATGTAGAAGCTTAAAGAAAAATGAAGAAAGGTTGATGCAAACTTAAAACTTGCGTCAACCAAATTGTGTACTTTGAAAGAAAAATAGGGTTTATGGTTTACATGATGAATTGATGATGGAAAAAAGTGGGTGTGTGAGTCAAATTTGAGTCCAGAAACCTTCTCATATCATTAAGGCATGCGAATAGTCTATCCATGTCAAATTTTAGTGCATACAGAAACAGTTTGAAAATATTTCAAAGTTGGCCCCATTCACAAGTCATTGTTTCCCATGTCTAGTCCTAGTACAATTTCGGTTCGGTTCTGTTAGCACTGAGAGTCACCCTCAGATTGAAAGAGGATAAACATAGTACCCATCAAAATGTTTGGTGGATGTTGGTTTTATTAGTGGAGGTAAAATGGACATAGCTCAGTACAAGAAAGCTTAACACAGGAACCAGACTAACAATGCATAAGGAAATGAGGTCCTCATTAACTTCAGTCATTGGCTTAAGATTAAAGGTGAGAAGAAGGAAGACTTAGTGAGAAAGGTGGACAAGTCTGCCATGAGTATCCGACTTTCAAGCAGCTTGGTGAATAAAAACTCAGGCACAAGAGCACTCTTGAAAACAAGTTTCAGATACTGAAATATATCACACCTACATAATAATCTAACCTCCATTACCATGCAACTACAAGAACTCGACTGGATCCTCCATGCCCGAGCATTTCATCATAAGGGGAAATAAGATAACAAAGAAAACATATTGGAACATGTCACGACAGTATTATAATCAAACCTACATTACAATACAGCTACAACCCTCGACTGGATCCTCCATGTCTGAGTGTTCCAACACAATTTTAAACAAAGAGATGAAAGAAGTTGACTTCTATTAATGAGAAAGTCTCAAATCATATACATAACCAAAGAACATCTTTGTTATCAAATATTACAAAATAGGGAGCTCTGCTCAACCATTTAACAAAATCTTCAACTGATCTATTTATACTCAGATCAGTCCACAACTACCAGGAGTGTGATATGGCCATTTCATTCAAGTATTTATGTCTGTGCATCATTCTGTCAGATGCAAGCTCAAATCATCATGTACCTGCAGAAAAAATTGTCCATCGTGGTACCTTGGGCTGACAACTCTACTTCCACGGCCAGACCCTCCATTCTTTCTATTTACGAAGTGAGTCGAGGTTTCAAACACCACTCCATTTTCATTAACTTCTCTTTTCCTCGGGATCGGGATGAGGCTCAAAACCTAGGGGGATGCCACGTGCTGCTCTTGGATTTGACGTTATATAATCACGTGATTGTGGGGACACCAAAGGCGGTTTAGATCCACACCACTTTTGATCTCGCAATTCACCACCTCCTGCCACGTAGCACCTTCTCCATACCATAGTTTCGATTGCGAGATCGCTCAAGAATTTTATCATTCGAGCATGTTGCGTCCCCGCAATGAAGTGTGGTCATTGATCTGGTCGCGATCTACGAAATCCCCACTTTTGTTGCCACGCGTCGCTCTTAGATGGAACTTGCTTCTTGCTGTGAAGATCAATGAATCACAATTACTTCGGGAGTTCGGGCTTCAGGCCTTTTCAATGCATAGCTCTTACAATCCTCCGAAGTGTGAAATCTGGTGTCGTGTGTCCTCATGTTTTGGACGACCGATATTTACTTCGGGAGTTTGGGCTTTGGGCATTTTTCTCTTGTTTCTCACGCAATTCTCTGAAGTGTCGAATTCCTGAAGTGTGATAAATGGTGATGTGTGGCCTCTTGTTTTGAACGACCGAGATTTACTTCGGGAGTTCAGGCTTCGAGCATTTTTCTTCTGCTTGTTCGTGCAATTCTCCGAAGTGTCGAATTCCCAAAGTGTGAGATCTGGCGACATTTGGCCTCTTGATTGGATGATCGAGATTTACTTCGGGAGTTCGGGCTTCAGGCCCTGAAGAGTCCTTTACTGACTCAAATTCTGCTTGTTTTCTCCCGGAGTATGAGATTGCTTGACATGTGTCTCTTGCTGAAAGATCAATGTCCACGAGCGATTACGGGCTCACAACTAGCAGCCAATTTAATTTCCTTTCCGATCCCCGCAATGCGAAGATTCTCATTCATAGCGGGATCAATATGCACCATTTATCTGTTGATCTAGAAAGATCAACGATCCTGAGTGATTGCGGGCTCACAACTTGCAGAAACCTTAATTTTCATCCTGATCCCCACAATTACTCCTCACCATCAACTTCTCTCCGATGAGATCTGATGGTTGTGACTTAATATTGTTGATTTGACGACTGGTATTTTTCTCACTCAGATCTTACGGTTGTTACACATCAAAATTACTCATTACGACAATGACCTATTGTTGTCGTTATCAATATTATAAGTGTCGCATTTTGGTCACAAGTGTCGCAAGTGTCAGAAAAGCATACTGCCATACTGTCTATGTCGTGCCTATAACGACATCGGAAGGACACTTGAAACACCTCAAACACCTCAAACAACTAATTTGGAAGAAGGGGGATGAGTAGGAAGTTGGTTGTATCTTTGTTTGTCTCTAGGGCTCGTCGAGGAGTTTAGGATTGAAGCTCAACTCAGACCGTGCAAGGACAAACGCCATTAAAAAGGTACTTCTTTTCTCCTTCCTCTTCATACATTAGCTTATCTAGATCTAAAAGGATGTCAGTGTCCACATTAAGCATTTTTCTATCTTGGTCTTAGGAGTCTAGGGACCTCGAGAGAATCCACTTGTCCGCAGGGGGATTTCTCTTCAAAAAAAATTGGTGACTCTGCTGGGGACTAATCGAAGCTTTCAGTTTTGGTTTTCCTCACAAACCTTGTCTTACCCTTCGTTCTTTTTAGACCTTGTTCATCTCGTATGTCTGATTGAATATGTTGATTGGATCCTTATTCCATCACATCCATTGTGATTGACAAAGTTTGACTGAGTTTTGGCCTTTTTGGACATTTTTCTGGGTTTTAAGACACCAGTTCTCCCCTGCCTATGTTATCAGAGCGTTGGTGCTCCTTGTTGGCTTTGCATAGAGCGTTATGATGCTGTGGTGCCCCTTACACCAGAGCACTACCTTTTTCTTTGCAAAAAACCTTCTAGGGTTGTATTTGTTGAAGTCCAATCTCTGCTTTTACCCTTGCTCAACTTTTTTATGCTTCAATACATCTTCCTATTGACCTTTGACACTCTGCTTTATGAGAAATAAACACTTTGTTGTTCAGAGTTTTTGACTTTCTTCTTTATTTTGAGTTTTTCTTCTGTTGAGAACTTGGAATCAATCCACTACTTTCTTCTCTCTTATCTGATTGAGTGAAAACTATGGTGAAGAACATCAAAAATCTGTGAATCATCTCATTTGGTTCTTTGAGGTAATTTTTCTTAGCATCTTTCTTTTGTATGAGATTTTTTTATTTTCTTTGTTATCTTTTTTCTTCTTGTTTAATCATAGCAAGAGGGTGTGTTATTTGTGCTTATGCTTCTCTGAATCTCCTCGATCTAAAAGGTTAATTGGTAGTAGAAGTTTTGCATTGAATTAATCATCATTCGCATACAAACAACAAAGATACATCTTAGTGATTAGTTTGCATATTAGAAAGGATTTCTAAAAAGTTTTAGCATTGCATTAGAGTCAATTGAGGAACAAATGTACGAGGATGTTGCATAATAGTGTTTGATAGTGAACAAGAACAATCCCCTCCTTCCCTTAAATAGCTATTCATCGAATGGAAAGATTATTCATCATTTCTTATGCATTTTTTGGGACTTGAGTCTTAACATCATCTGCTTCACTCTCATACATCCCTGACTTAAAGAACAACTATAAAATGAACGCTAATTAAAATCAATCTAGAACATTTTTGCTTTTAGAATCTTCCACCAACATTAGACTACTGTTAGTGCTTTGGATTAGGCAGTGAGCACAACTCTCCAAAGTATTCAAAACAAACAATAGCATCTTGCGATAGGGAGAGCAAATCCAATTGTCGTATAGGCTTTCTGGGATCCCCCTCTCATACAGGGGTTACGCACGAGGTCACATTGGGGAGAGCTACGAAGATTATCCCTCTGTGGTTTGACTAATTGTAGTAGTCGGATCGTATATTGGGGGTCACTTGAAGGTATACCCATGATTATGTGTGGGATCCTCTTAAGTTGATTTCAGACTTGTTATCCTACCCATATGTTCGGATTGGACTATCGACTATCTCTGCCCAGGGGATGACTGCGAGTTGGTGTCTTTAGTTTCCATAATCTTTAGGTACTTACACGAGGTGACGGTGAAGGGAAGTCTTCGCTGTACCTGGAACAGATGGTGGTCAAACTCACTCAGGCTCCTTGGAGGGTAAATCCACAATTACTGCGTGGAAGCTTGCACCAAGGCGTAAGTTTATTAAGCAGGTCGCCATCGTAACTATTCCACCATTTCCTAGCCCCTTCTCGACTTGATCAAGCGACATTGGATTTCATCACCAACTAGTACCATCATCAAGAGAAGGTCTTTTTTGCTTGGTGTTGATTCCTAGATTTTTAGTGAATGTTGTTTCTTTTCATTAGCCGGCCCTAGATTTTTAACGTGTGCTATCATTCTCCAAAATTGATCCTGTAGACGATAAATGTCTTTGCCGATCATGTAGGATGCAAGGGCTGCCTCCAGAAGGCTACCAACCCTTACTTCCTAATTCTCCAGAAGACAACTACCGTGGAGAGGTAGAAAATCAATCTTACACTGGGAGTGTTGTTGCTCTTTCATTAGACAATCTAGAAGGTGCTTTGGTTACGGTCGAGAATCCCACCCCTCACACTACACCTGTGTTGGAAACCCCTCTCGAACCACTTTTTATTCTTTTAGATTCCCTTAGTAATGCCATAGACGAAGACGTACCACGATTACCTGAGAGAGATTTCGTTGAAACGTATATGGGATCCACAGAGCCAATCTTCGGTGATGACTATAGGACTCCTATTCGTTCTACCACTACAGTAGACACAAATCCTACACCTTCTCGTTCCATATGGAGGACTTCATCAGGACGTGATATCTATGAGCATTTTGAATCTATTCGACAATCCTTTAATCCTCATGACCATCCTACTGTTGAAACAGGACCATCCGGTCAAACTATCAGTCACCCCATCGATCAGGTTATTAAATCTACTGTTACGTCAACACAAGTCCATCCTAATGCTAGACTCGTCACCCCTACTCATACCTAAGGCACTTCGATACCTACTCCCATTTTTACAAACTTTAACCCTACAACTCTGCATGTTCTGCCCAATTTTGTGGGGACATCTTTGCACCATGTTGATCCTGAGTTTATACTTTAAGGCTGTAAAGTATAATGTCAAGGCATTCGTAAAGGTAAAGCTAATTAAAGGATAAGAATAAAAAATAAGGGTAAAGCAGAATCAGTTTCTCAACTGTCTCTGTCTAGCTTCCCGTTGTTCTTGGATGCTGATATCTCTCTCAATAGCAGCCCATGAACGTTCTAATTCAACCCGGTTAGTTGTTGTTTGTATAATACTATTAAATAGGTTTAAAACAATACTAGTTTGATCTTGAAGACCAGGTTCTATGTTGGGTTGTCTGCTATTTGGGACAGTCATGGAGCGTAAGATTTTATTTAGTTGTGAAAGAATTCAATAAATTGTTACTTTTGTTTTTTAAAAGATGAGAATATGAAAAATAGTTTTGAAATTCAAAATAATAACATAAATACAGTTGAGGCCGTTTCCTGGACTTGAAAAAATTTGAGAATTGTAAAATAACAAAGAAATATTACTGAAAAATATGATGCTTTAATCATGAAAGAATCTCATATTGTAACAAGAAATAAAGAAGAAAATGAGATTTCTAATGAAGCGTTAAATATCATGGTTCAAATGATCTACAAGTCTTAAAATTACTGATAGCAATTTTAGAGGAAAAGCTGTAAATAATTTGCTAACCAAATCAATCTAAATTATAACAGATATATAAAATAAACTTCAAATTGATCATTCATTAGAAAGACATTGAAAAATATGGTAAACAAGGTTAAAGAACACATAGCTACAAGTTGGCAGAATTCAGAATCTCGTCTGTATCATATATCATAGTGGATTGGAAAATTTTTAATACAATCGGCTCTCTCCAAAAAACCAAAAGCCCTTTCTCAGTCCTCTCAAAATATATTTATACATGATCATCAAATATTTTCCCGTTGGTGATTAACCAACTTCCTAAGACTACGGTTACATGGATGATTTATGTCAAACCGTTTACATTTCTTTTCTAATTTCTAATGATGAAAATATTCAAAAGAGTACTTTTATGTTTGTGTTGATGAACTTCCTTCTTCCGCCTCAATACAATGAACACATTTTCCCAAAAACTTCACCAAAACTCTGGGAACGTCTGGTATCTCTTTTGCCTCAAATATGAAAAATCTTTTCTGTAATTCGGGCAAGCGATATTCTATTATCTTCCTCGTGAACTTAATAGTTTGCAACTTTAAGTTCGGTATCACCATCCACTTGTCGATTTCGGAGATATTGATTACCTTAATTTTTGGGATCTCTACCTTCATTTCCTCCAAATCTTCCTTGAACCTTAGCTGGTGCTTGACAATGTTAATCTCTCCTAATAACCCACGACAGTCATTTTTTCCAATATTCAATGAAGTTTTTTCTAAGAGATCAAAAATCCCTTGACAATCATCATTGACATCTCTGGTTATTCTTTTATTTTCGGCTAGGTCTGATTCCCACACTTTGAGTATGATATCTCCTTTAACTTGTTCTGAAATGGATAGTTTATGAATCTTTCCGACCTATTCCTTTGTTGAAAGGGCTACTTCTTTTTGAAAAGTCGTTTTGGCTGCTTTCACTTCTCTTTCTTTCTGGAGAACATTCTCCAAAGATTTATTTGTTTCCTGAAAGTAATTCTGGACAACTTCCATATTTAAAAATACTTTCTGCTGTTCCTCTTCTATTTTCAAATGTATTCCCAATACTTGAGCCTGGAAAATTTCAATCTCTACCACTTGATTTGAAACAATGTAAATTTTATCTCGTAATTGTTTATTTGCTTCTTCCTGCTTTAGGACCTGTGCCTGGGTGACCTGTATTATCTGATTTGCTTCCTCTAAGCTTGTTTTCATTTTCTGAATCTCTTGAATATCTTTTAATCTAGCTTGTTCTAGACCCTTTTTTATTCCCCAACTGATATTTCTTTCAATTTCCTTCAATTTACCCTGTAGTTGATCTATCATTTGGTCTTTTTGTTCCAACATGGTTCTCAAATTGCCAACAAAATATAAATTTTCCGACGCTAAAGCTCCCATCGTGTCTCCTATCTCTGTAGCAAATTCTCCATCTTTAAGTTTCTTTCCATCTATAATGACCCTATGCTTTTTAACCATACCATCTCCTCTTGGATGGATTTCTTGTTTCAATATTGCCCTTCTCTATTTACTGAAAAAATAATCTGATGAAGGAATCTCATCTCTAGAAATTGGCTCCAAATCACTGACATACAGAGCTCCCTCATGGCGGTTTCCATAAGTGGACTGCAATGGAGTCAAGGAAGTAATGGGACATCCAAGTTCTATCAATGTTGTTCCTCCTGTCTTTTCTGGGACATCCTTAGGGATTTCTGGGGATGTTTCTAGATCCTTTCCCTTCCCTGCCTCTGATTCTTTTGTCTGGGAAACTTCTGTGTCTTGTGAAGGTATTCCAGTATCCTTCATCTTGCCTTTAGTATTTTCTTTGTCCTGTATATTTGTTTCAAAGCCCAGGGGAGGCCCTTCCTTCTCTGGAGGTGGGGTCATAACTTCGCCCTGCAAACTTTTGGGTAAACAACTTCGCCTATGGCTCTAGAATGACACGAAACCAATCTATGAATCAGGTGGTAGGGCCTGTACTCTGTTCAATACCTCTTCATAGGATTTAACCTCCTTGAATATGTCATCATAAACAAATATTTCATGCTCATAGGCTTTTAAATTACAATGCATAAAATGTTTGCTTATTAATTGATAGGGGTCATGCTTTCTGTGTTCAATATCTACCAATTTTACTTCTTCTAGTGATTCAGCCTTTACTTTAGAATGGCCTAGATTCAGTAATGAAAATTTCCCAATATGTACAGGGAAGATTGGCCATGACTTCTTCTGAGCTGCCTTTAGCTCTAATCCAATACCGCCTTTTACTATCTGGTGGGCTACCTCTCTACACACCAATCTGTCTGGTAGGAATTTAGGGAGTGCATGACGGGGAATAGAACAACCATAAACCCTAATGTAAGAAAAATTCTCGTCAATAAACCAGTCGGCTATTGCTTTAAGATTTTCTGTGACTGTATTAGAAATGCGAGGAGGTTCAAATCCAAAAAATATTTTATGCATCGGAATTATAACAAAATGAAAAATTTCATAAAATGCGTCCTTAGCATTTTCTTCCCAAAGGGCAGAATGATATTCATGAATGGGTTCTGGAAAATTTATGTTCCAACTCCAATTCATTATGGGAAAAGGGGTCACATAGAAGATTGCATCCATAATGTATGCTGACATGTAAAAGGCCACTGGTTGTCCCTTTGATTTTGCAACTTTGTAGTTTGATATTTCTTGTGTTAGGTTATCCGAAAAAATCTTACTCCAGTTAAAAGCATACCCTTCCAAAGCTTCTTCTAAAAAGGGCACCCAATCTTCATGAAAATGGTAGGGATCTTTTCTCCTGAAAAGTCTACACAGCATAATGGCTACGTAGACCATGTATTCATTCAAGGATGCTGTAGCATAAAACCCATGAGTATCGGCTCTAAATTTTGATGGACACCTCCACCATTCTCTAATTATATCAGGATAAGTCCGGTCTACCTCAGTGCATTCTTTCCTCTAAAACTCTGCTAAAAACTCGGCATTAAAAGTATGTTTAGGATTTGGTGAGAGTTTATACATTACTTATATGTGTTCTGGCCTGAATGAGCCGACGATGACTCCTTGATCGTTTAAGATGCTCCTCTTCGGGATATCGACCTTTTCTAGGGCCCAACTGATCATATCATTGTATGCCACGAGCCGAGGGCACGCAGAGATCTTATGAAGTTTTGATTCAACTATGTCCCGATAGTGATTCTCAGAATCATGATGAGCATTCTTGAGTTCACATTCCAGAAATTCAGAAATTTGAGTCCAAGATTTAATGGAGTCTATAGCGTGTGGCGTGGTGTCGGAGATGATATCTCCTTCCTGTGTATCTTCACTCTTCTTCAGTGCCTTTTTCGGTGCCATGACTTTACGTTAAATGGAAAACCTGTCACAGAAAATGAATGAATGAGCTCAACTGAGTATTTCTTGCGCTTGATAAAATGAAAACACAAACATTCAAATGCTCTTTTCATTCATTTAAAAGTGACGGGATTGACCCAGCTGACAAGAATTCAAGGCATTTAATGCGGAAGATATTTTACTGAGATACGCCTTAGTACCACGTATCACCATTGATTCATTATTTAAATGGACGTATTTTAGCGCCTTTGGATTTTTAAAGAAAACTCGGGACATTTTACTCAATCGAAACCGAAACACAAACGAAACCTTAAAAAATGATTATCATTAATCATGCTTTGGAAAAAGGTTAATTGGTGCTAATCATAGATTAAGACTGAAGATTTTGTTTTTCAGGATTTCGGGGATCGTGTTGTCGAGAAGTATGTCATCGATGAAATCCGATCTCCGAAATCACGAAATCACAACGTGTTAATTAAGACTTAAACGTTTTAGCAAAGTGATTGATTGATATTTAGTGTTTCGGGATTTCGAGGATCATTTTGACAAGAAGTATGTCATTGACGAATCCCGATTTCTGAAGTTGCGAAATCGGGACGTATTTTAAAAAAAAGACTTAAATTCATCTTAATTAACTAACTAATCAAGGTTAAGGACAAAACAAATTTAGTTCAGTTTAGCACAAAATATGGATCGGGATTTCGTGATTCGGGATTTCGGGGATCATTTTGACAAGAGATGTGTTATCACTGAACTTTGAATCTCGAAATCGCGAAATGATTAACTTAAGCCTTAACTTTTTGCATTAGAGAATTAATTAATTAGCATTTAAACTAACTCTCTTTATTTCTGGAAATCGGGGATCGGTATTTCGCGATTCAATTTGTATTGAAAAATATGTTTTCAGCAAACCTCGAATCCCGAAAACTCTTTAAAGTTAACCTTAAATCCATTAGTTTTAAAGCTTATCATGATTAAGATAAATTTATAGAAAATGCGTCGAAATTCTTATAGTACTTTTAGGTTCTTTTTGCCTTTTATTATTTAAATAATTGAGTTCTTCGAGAAATTGGTATTGTGGATTTGGGAATGATAACGAAACTTGCATTTTATGAAAAGCCGAAACCCGAAAAAGGAAAGTTTTGGTCTTAGGGATAATTTTTTTAAAGAATTGTTTCAACATAAGCTCCAATTGGGGACCTCGTCTCCCTGTGGGATGAGGAGAACATGTAGACTTAGTGCCTTCATTGGGCTAATGGGGTCAAGGGTTTATCTCTGCAGAAATTGTTAAGTAAAGGGATACAAAGGAAAAATGAGATTTCATTTTTATTTCTGAAAATCTTTTCAAAGTTCTCATTTGTTGTAAACTCAGTTGTAGTCTCATTCATGATCTTCTCCTTCTCGTTACTAAAATTAAGTTAGCATTAAGATGATGAAAACAATCTTAGGAAACTCAACAGATTTGTGGCTTTCGGCTTGCATCAAATGAAGCAAAATTCATATTTTTAATGGGGAGCCCTGTCTGGAATTGGGATGCAGATTCGGTTTCAAAAAAACTGGTAACTAGAGTAGAGTGGTATTTAAGTATGACAACCTTACATATACCTTAGATATTGCTTCACTTCCAGTGAGCCTATTCAGTACCTCGGTGAAGTTATCTGTCCCTTTTTACTGAATTTCCTTTCACTGCTTCGAATGCTAATTATACATTTAACCTCAGATATTGCTTCACTGCTAGCGAGCCTGTTCAGTTCCCTGGTGAAGTTATCTGTCTTTTTATACTAGACGAGGGAAATCATTTAAATGAATTTCCTTTCATCGTCTTTTGGACTAGATGGGGGGCAATCAAATATGAATTTCCTTTCACCATCTGTCTTATATTTACTTTATGAATACAAAGTGGGGGCAATCAATGATACTTAATATACCAGGGGTGGTATCTGTGTAAAAATTGCAATGGAGGTTTGTCAACCTATTTTGATTACTCTAGACCAACCTTTTCTCAACTTTCAAAACATCTTAGTCTTCAGAGAAAAAGGGGGAGATTAATTTCAGGGGTCTTCCTTTGAGCAAGCTTAAATCCTAAAAAAAACTGTTAAGAGACCTAGGAGAGTCAGGATCAGCCTAAGCATAACCATGTTTAGTCAGAGAGTAAGAAATATGAGGACTGGTCTTACCGATTAAGAACTGTTTTTCAATTTCAAAAGTTAAGACGTAATCTCTTCTTCCTCTATGGGAAACCCGAAAAAGAAGCTTGATTCAAAACAGAGGGTAGAAAGAGGGGAGGTAGAATGATTTGGAAGTCGAGAAATAGAGGTTATAAATTAAACTCAACTCTTGGAACTCACTCTTAAAGATTTTTACTTTATTTACCTCCTATCTTGTCCTAAGTGAAACTCTTAAGGCCTAGATTTTGAAAACATTTTTTTATTGATCTGTCAACTTACGAGATAATCAACGTACTTTTTGATACAAAATCTTTGTTTTCATAAAATAGACTTTGCTGGGACTCACACCTTTGCCTTACCATTTTCATTCTTCTTTTAAAATAATAGAAAATCTTATCTATCAACTATTTTTGGCAAATTTATCTTCCGCTTTCAGGTTGTCTGTTTGTTGCTTTTACTCGTCGGGCTGTCAGCCAGAATCCTGTGAAAGAACAATATGAAAAGTATCAGGGTTTTAAGGAATTGGATACCTTAAGAATTTTGTATCCTTATTCTTAAAAGAGACATAAACCAAATTTATTTTATTTTTCTTTATTTACAGAATGAAAGTAGACTTACCAAAGAAAATTATGAAATAAAAGACTAACCAAAATGGTATATACAGTGGGAATTCTGGAAATCAATTATTCCATATAATGTTTTAAAAAACGCCCATTGACGGGGGCGTTCAGGATTTTACCATCCAAATTTTCTAGTAGAAATGAATTCTTTCCTTCAGGAGATGCAACCCTGAATGGTCCGTACCAGATGTGATCGAATTTACCATTTTTTCCCGAATCCTCCTTTCTACCATCCCATTTCAAAACCAAATCTCTGGGAAGAAAATTTCTGTCTTTAGCTTTACGATCGAATAACACTTTCATGTCATCCTGATATTTATGTAGCCTTTCATCCACTACCACCCTGTGTTGCTGAACTTCAATCAGTTGATTTATCCTTCTCGTGACAGGATTTGGTTCTTCCTTCTCATCTTGCCATAGTTTCATTATAGGAAGTGCTAGGTTTATAGGCAACACTACATCTATCCTGTATACCATTTGGAAGGGAGAAGTGCCGATAGACTTTTTTGTGCCTATCCAATTTTCCCATAGAGCGTATTTCAAATGCATATGCCAAGAATTTTTATTTTCACTTAGCACTTTCTTAATTATACTGATTAAGCTCTTGTTTGAAGATTCGGCCAGACGATTTCCCTGAGGGTAGTATGCTGTGGAGTGACCTAGCACAATATTATATTTTTGGCAAAAACTGACCATAGCCATAGATTTAAAAGCCTGTGCATTATCTGTGACTATCTTTCTGGGACAGTTGAACCTAGACAAAATATTTTCTTCTAAGAAATCTATTACTACCGAATTAGTATCCTTTCTCGTTGGAATAGCTTCCACCCATTTGGTGAAGTAGTCTGTAGCGGTCATGATCCATCTGTCTTGAGCACTAGAATGAGGATTAATTTCGCCTATGAAATCTAATCCCCATTGCTAAAAAGGAGCTTCCATTTTGACCGATACCAATGGCATTGCTAGGAGTTTATGTTTGCCTGCAAAAAATTGGCAAGGGCTGCAAGCTTGTACCTTAGCATTAACGTCTGAGAAAAGTTTGGGCCAATAATAACCAGCCCTCAGGATCTTATAAGTCATAGCCCTCCAGGCATGGTGTCCTCCACAAACTCCTTCGTGGAATTGGCCTATGACCTTTTCTATTTCTGATTCGACCAGACAGACCAAGAGGAAGCCAAGCGGGTCCTTCCAATACAATTGTTTTTCGAAAATACAATACTTGACTGCATGCAGCTTTAGTGTTCTAGCTTTGGATGATCCATAGGATCTTTTAATGACTATGGTTGAGTTTTAATTTTTCATGTGTTAATTAACCATTTGAGAAAAACTTAATGAAAGAATGAGGAAAGAAGAGGAATTATGACAGCCATATACACATATGCAGATCTGAAATGAAATAATAGACAACAAACCATAACACGAGGATTGATAACGGAGTTCGACACAACTTTGCCTACGTCTCTGGGCCTTTGTCTCTGTGGGGGAGGCTTCTTTATTTCTGTTAAAAAGATCAAAAGTAAATTGCAGTAGTGCCAATTGGCTACAATACTGATCTGGTCATGTTCTTCCAGATCTCAAGAACCCTGCAAAGAAAACGACACACAAAACGGACATCCGGAGCTTCCAAAAATGGCCCGACAACGTCTGCTCCTCAATAGCTTCCCTGCATAAAAATAGCTTTGGCTTGGCTTCCCTTCAGTATAACTCTACATTTTCTGTCTCTCCATGGCCTCAATCAGGCCTGGTTTATATAGATCTGAAGTTGGTTATCCATCCCCAACTTCCTCCTAAAATTTGGGCTCAAAAAATGCCCAATATCTCCCAAAAATGGAGAAAATCAATTAAAAATAGGCATATAATCATTTAAAAATTAGGACTTTATAATAAAAACCCACTTCTGTATGAAATTGGGCGTAGCCCCCCAATATGCGCACCCCTGGTCACTTGGGTGCCTCCATGTGGCCACGCGCCTATGCGCTAGCCCTCTCTCTGCTGGCTCCTGGTCGTGGGATCCGCATGTGATCTCGGGCTAATAGTTATAACCCCCGCGCTCTGTGTGGTAACGGTCCCGGGTCATATGGGACCGCCTAGGAACCAAGGGCCAGGCCCTATCCCAAACTCCCGCGCCAGTTTAACACCTCCATCCAAGCTTTGTGGTCATGGTCGTATATGTTGAACCATGGGCTGGGGCTAAGTCCCGACCCTTTCCCCCGCCGACGTAACTTCAACTTCAATTCAAATACAATGTTTAACATATGGTTAATAAGAACCACATGTGGAGTGGGTGGTTAGTCCGGTCCTGCCAGTCCGTTGCCCGGAGGAAGGTCGAGGGTTCGACCCCGGTGAACCCATACAACTTTTATACAAAACCATTAGCCAACCACAGGGTGCCACGTGGCAGCCCATGACTGGGCCACGTGGCACATCAACCACCAACCAAAATCTGCCAAGTGTCAATTGCTGGATGCCCCACGTGTCTGCCACGTGTCAAATGCCATATGCCACATCATCTGCCCAGTCAGCTGCTGACGTCATCCTGTGCCACGTGTCACCCTTACAGTGGTGACATGTGTCACCCGTAGATTGGTCCAACTGTCTACCCGTACCTGTGCTCCGTCACCTGCCACGTGTCCTCACCCGAGGCTGCCACGTGTTGCCTCCAGAAGCTGCCACGTGTTGTCTCCTGGATCTGCCACGTCATCTGTACGGACTGTACAGTCATCCCCCTTTTTTTTTGCCTGTTTTCCTTTTCGGAAAAAACGCGATATCTTTTGCATACAGAGCCCGTTTGATGAAGTAAATATACCGCCGAAATCAGGAAGACGAGATGGATGTAATGGCGCTAGTTTTGTCAGATTCCGAGCACTATCATTTTTTGAGCATTTTTAAGCCTTGACAGGCTTCTGGATCCGATTCTGGATCACACTTCCCCACAAAAAGACCTTTTGGTCCCCAAAATGTTACTGATCAGTCAACAAGCTCGGGTTAGGCCACCCGACTTGTCCGATGTCTCTGAACTCTGTCCTGTGCACCTGTCTCATCAAGATCAACTGTAACACAATCATGACAACTGACAGTATATTGTTAGCCATTTGAACCCTATTACATCGTACTGAAGCCACTATCATCCATGTAAAAAACATTACTAATGACAGTATCAAGAAGACGACTACAAATGAGCTGATATACTTCAAATATCTGCACGACATGAGCATATCTTGAAGCAACTTATGATTGATTTTCCATTCAACAATCATTTCTTGTTCTTGCTTAAGATTGATTACTTCATTTGAAACAATTATTGGTTTGTTTCTTGTTTGCACTGCCTTCTTTAATTGTTCCATTGTTTGAAGTGTTTTATTTTCCTTAACATGATGAGCATGAACCACGTAATCTTGACCTGCTTTAGCGAATTGATATTGATTCTTTGTCTTGTAGAAGATTGCCTTACGATCATATAAGTATGGACTACCTAAGACCATTCCACATTCTCTTAACGACGCTACATCACATGTTACTTCGTCCACATACTTAGATGAAATTGCAAATTTGATTGTGCACTGCTTTGTTATGTGCATTTGATGATGATTGATTATCCATTTAAGTGTGTAAGGCTTATGATGAGTTTGTGTTTTTAATCCCAATTGCATAACCAATTCTTCTGAGATTAGATTAGATTGAGATCCACTGTCGATTAATGTGTCTATCTTAGTATGTCGCATGATTACCCTTATATGAAACAAGTTGTTTCTACAATCAATGTCTTCACCAAATTTACTTGTCATACCAACCAATGAAATCTTTGACTCATCACCTGAATCCAATCCCAAGTCTATGGGTTTTGTTGTCGTTGCCGCTGTTTGCGTTCCCTTCTTTTCCTTGAACCACTTTGGCCTCTTCTCGGGATGCAACTGCCAACATCTGTCCTCATCATGTCCCTCTTTCTTGCAATGCTTGCAAGAGGGCTTTCCTTCCTTCCTTGTCATTGCATTTGCATTCTTTCCATGCCTTTTCCTCTTGTCCTCTTTCCTTGAAGACGATGATTCCCCTGACACACCTGCTTTCCCTGCTTCAATATACGTAGCTTGAACATAAACCTCATCAAGGTTAGTGGGTCCAAACATGAAAA
>ML785681.1:149229-169349 GCA_009831015.1 Picea engelmannii | reverse complement strand
ACATTTTTCTTTCCATTAGATTTAGAACTTGAACTTGAAGAAGAAGGAGAAGAAGGAGGTGTTGATGGAGGTGAAGGAGGAATCTAAGGATGGTCCTCTTCCTCTTCACTTTTTCCCTTTGAAGATTCACCCAAAACTGGTCTTTTCCGTTCCAAGTAATCCTCATACAAAACTCTCACCATCTCCAACATAGCAAGGAATGTTTTTCGGAATTCTTTCTCATCCTGAGAAATCCCTTCTTCCGATGCCATCTTCTTGCTGTGAGAAGCTCTCTTTCTCAATCCAATTAATGGATTCTCTGCAGCAAACTCGCCTTCACCACGCTGTAGCTTTTCCCTGGTTAACATGCAAAACTCAAATCCAAACGTCAACTAGCTCTGATACCACTTGATCTGTAGGATCTTTTAATGACTATGGTTCAGTTTTAATTTTGCATGTGTTAATTAACCATTTGAGAAAAACTTAATGAAAGAATGAGGAAAGAAGAGGAATTATGACAACCATATACACATATGCAGATCTGAAATGAAATAATAGACAACAAACCATAACACAAGGATTGATAACGGAGTTCGGCACAACTTTGCCTACGTCTCCGGGCCTTTGTCTCTGTGGGGGAGGCTTCTTTATTTCTGTTCAAAAGATCAAAAGTACATCGCAGCAGTGCCAATTGGCTACAATACTGATTTGTTCATGTTCTTCAAGATCTCAAGAACCCTGCAAAGAAAACAACATGCAAAACGGACGTCCGGAGCTTCCAGAAATGGCCCGACAACGTCTGCTCCTCAATAGCTTCACTGCATAAAAATGGCTTTGGCTTGGCTTCCCTTCAGCATAACTCTGCATTTTTTGTCTCTCCATGGCCTCAATCAAGCCTGGTTTATATAGATCTGAAGTTGGTTATCCATTCCCAACTTCCTCCCAAAATTTGGGCTCCAAAAATGCCCAATATCTCCCAAAAATGGAGAAAATCAATTAAAAATAGGCATATAATCATTTAAAAATCAGGACTTTATAATAAAAACCCACTTCTGTATGAAATTGGGCGCAGGCCCCCAATATGCGTTCCCCTGGTCACTTGGGTGCCTCCATGTGTCCACGTGCCTATGCGCTGACCCTCTCTCTGCTGGCTCCTGGTCATGGGATCTGCATGTGATCTCAGGATAATAGTTATAACCCCCGCGCTTTGTGTGGTAACGGTCCCGGGTCATATGGGACCGCCTGGGAACCAAGGGTCAGGCCCTATCCCAAACTCTCGCGCCGGTTTAACACCTCCGTCCAATCTCTGTGGTCGTGGTCGTATACATTGAACCGTGGGCTGGGGCTAAGCCCCGACCCTTTCCCCCGCCGATGTAACTTCAACTTCAATTCAAATACAATGTTTAACATATGGCTAATAAGAACCACATGTGGAGCGGGCGGTTAGCCCGGTCCTACTAGTCCGTTGCCCGGAGGAAGGTCGGGGGTTGGACCTCGGTGAACCCATACAACTTTTATACAAAACCATTAGCCAACCACAGGGTGCCACGTGGCAGCCCATGAATGGGCCACGTGGCACATCAACCACCAACCAAAATCTGCCAAGTGTCAATCGCTGGATGCCCCACGTGTCTGCCATGCATCAAATGTCGTACGCCACATCATTTTCCCAGTCAGCTGCTGACTTCATCCCGTGCCACGTGTCACTCGTAGACTGGTCCAACTATTTTCCCGTACCTGTGCTCCGTCACCTGCCACATGTCATCACCCGAGGCTACCACGTGTTGCCTCTAGAAGCTACCACGTGTCGTCTCCTGAAGCTGCCACGTCATCTGTACGGACTGTACAGTCATCCCCTTTTTTTTGTCTGTTTGCCTTTTCGGACAGAACGCGATATCTTTCGCATACGGAGCTCGTTTGACGAAGTGAATATACCACTGGAATCAGGAAGACGATACAGACTCAATGGCGCTGGTTTCCTCGGATTCCGAGCACTTTCATTTTTTGAGCATTTTTAAGCCCTGCCAGGTTTCTAGATCCAATTCTGGATCATTGGATGGGGACAAGTTAGTTGGGAATTTCAATGTCAACACGTAGGATACTATGTCCTTGTACCAATTTGATGAAACAAATTTCTCTTCGATTTGGTTTTCAGCTATTTGATCCTCAAGTTCATTCACGTCTACCCACTCTTCCTCCCCCTGAGAGTTGTTTATCCCGAGAGCTCTGAAATTGGATTCAGCTAAGAGTTTAGCTAAGCCTTGCCCCTTTACTAATTTTGTTGGTTTTATCTCCAAGTCAAACTCTTGAATTTTGGCAAGCCATCGTCCCCTTTTTCCATCACTGTCTGCCTGAACTAAAATATCTTTTACGAAGCTAGTAGGTACATATGCAATCACCTTAGAATGTAAAACATAGGTTTTGAAAGCTTTTAACGCTTTTACTATAGCATATGCTTGTTTTTCCATTATATTATATCTGAGCTCAGCATCTCGAAGACTTTTGCTAAAGAAGGCTATTGGTTGCTCGAAACCCTCTTCGTTCTTCTTAAGGAGAGCTGCGACGAGTGTGTGTTCAGATGCAAATGAGAAAATAAGGAAATCCTTGAGATAATCAGGGCTCGCTAGTACAGGTGCCTCGCTTATAACCTTCTTGATGCATGCAAAGGATGCTTTATCTTCTGCTGTCCATTTTACTTCACTGTTTTTCCTGAGCATATCTGTGATCAATTTCACGATTTCAGCGAAGTTTGGAATAAATCTTCTCAAAAAATTTATTTTTCCTAAGAATGACTGAATTTCTTTCACATTCCTAGGAATACTTGTTGTATCTATAGCTTCAACTCTTTTAGGGTCAATTCTAATTCCATCTTGAGATACAATATGGCCCAAAAGCTTTCCTTCTTGCATAGCGAAGTGATACTTTTTAGGATTTAAGGACATACCAAACCTGCTGCATTTCTCAAATGTCTGTTTGAGATGTATCAGATGATCTTCATCCGATTTAGAAAAAACAGTTAGGTCATCCAAATAGATAACTACAAATTTTTCCTGTTCTCCAATGAAAGCGATATCCATTGCCCGTTGAAAAGTAGCACCTGCATTCATCAAACCAAACGACATCTTATCATACATAAATGTAACCCAAGGAGTAGTAAAGGCTATTTTTTATTTATCGTGGTCGTTGATGGAAATTTGATTGTAACCTCAAAATCTGTCGATCATCGACATCCTATTAGCTCCTACCACTTTTTCTAAAACGTGATCCATTTTAGGTAGGGGGTAATTATCTTTGAGAGAGGATTTATTAAGATTTCTGAAATCGACACACAGTCTAATTTCCCCGTTTTTCTTCCTAACCGGAACCAGGTTTGCTACCCAATCGAAATATCTCAGTGGTACAATTATCTTTGCATCAAGGAGTTTTTTGACTTTCCGTTCGATAATAGGTAATAAGATGGGGTTGATTTGTCGGTGTTTTTGTTTAAAGGGTTTGACACCAGTCTTCAGGGGTATCTTATGTTCTATCACAAAGGTGTCATAGGTTCTTAGTTCTTCATACGACCAAGCAAAAATGCCTTTGTACTTTCTAAGAAACTCCGTGTATTTATTTTTTATTTCTGTAGATAGATATTTGGACAGTTTTACCATCCGAGGGTTTTATTTAGTTCCTATGTCACAGTTGTTACACATCAACATTACTCGCTTTGATAAGTGTCGCATGATTTCTCACAAGTGTCGCATGTTGCTCATAAGTGTCGCAAGTATCAAGCAAAGCATACTGCCATGATGACGACACTAAGGAGACACTTAAAATTCCTCAAACACTTGATTTGAAGAAAGAGTAATGGCTAACTGGAGATAAGAACCTCTTGCCACCTGAAAGGAGCACTTAATTTAAGGTTTTGGGAGAGAGTGCTCCCCTACATCACCCTTACGAGCGTTGGCGCTCCCCTATAAGGTGCTAGGGAGTGTTATAGCACCAAACAACCCTTCTGAGGGAGAGCTATAGATTTTTAGAGCGCTGGCGCCCCCCTTGAGCCTACTAGGGAGTGCTATAGTGCCCTGATGCCCCTTTTGAGGGAGCGTTGTCTAATATGGGCAGGAGTTGGTCCGTTGATGAGAATAAGGGGAAGATCTTTCAATCTTGGAAGGTGCTTGCATTCGAATTCCTGGTCCAGCCATGATCTTATGAGAAGATCCCTGATCTGAGGGAATTCCTCAACTTACCCTAAAGATACCTCAAGAGGTTAGGCCTCTCTGAAACTATATAAGCAAGCTCTATCATAATGGAAAGGAGGAAGAATTGGAAGCATGAAACCTATGATATCATAGGAAACATACAGTGAACTGAAGAAAAGTAATCAGTAAAGTTGTTGTCATCCGGATCGTGGATTGTTTGAGCAAGGGTTAGACAAAGGGGACTTGATGAAGCTGTCACATTCACATCTACGGTTGTAAACTACTTTTGTCATTGTTCTCATTAATATGACACGCTTGGCCTGTTTCTTTCTAGTTTGTGTTTAATCTCACATGAACTTGTCTATGATAGATTGATCTATTTCAAGCTAATATCAATAGAGTAGGAAGTGGTTGTACTATTGTTTGTCTACAGGGCTCATCGAGGAGCGAAAGATTGGAGCTCAACTCGGAGCGTGCAGTGACAAACGCCGATAAAAGGTACTTATTTTCTCCTTCCTTCTCATGCATTAGTTTGTATAGATCTGAAAGGAAGTCAGTGTCCACGTTAAGCGTCTTCTGTCTTAAGAGTTAAGAGTCTATCTCTCAAGAGGAGATCTACCTGTCCGCGGGGAGATTTTCCTTCAACAGAAACTGGCGACTCTGCTAGGGAGTATTGAATTGAAACTTTTTGGTTTTGATTTCTCCTCAAAGACCTTGTCTTACCCTTTGATTGTTTTTAGACCTGGTTCACCCCTTTTTGACTGATTTCATGGGTTGATTGACTCCTTACCCCATCACACTCAGCTTGATTGCCAAAATCCAACTGAAATTTTGGATTTTTTTACATTTTCATGATATTTTTAAGCCTGGCGCCCCTGTGGCTGTGTTAATAGAGCACTAACTCTCCCTGGGTATGTTAGACAGAGCACTATAATGCTTGTTTCCCTTTATACCAGAGCGCCAACCCTTTTTTGGTAGAAAACCTCTCCAGAATTGCCTTTTTCGGGGTCTAGTCTCTGTGTTTCACTTGTGGAGCCTCTCTGTGAGTCAATGCTTCTTCCCACTCAACTTTGACATCCTTCTTTCTGAGGAAAAAACACCTTGTTGTTTAGATTTTGTAACCTTCTTCATTATTTTTTGAGTTTTTTTGCTGTTGGGAGTTTGAAACCAATGCACTGTTTTTCTCTCCTTTTTGACTGAGCGAGAAACTCTGGTAAAGGACATCAGAAGTCTACGAATATCTTCATTTGGATTTTGTTAAGGTTATTGTTCTTCAGTCTCTCTTTTTTGTGAAATTCTTGTTTTTCTTTTCTTTTGCTTCTTGTTTTTGATCGCAACAAGAGGGTGTATTGTTTGTACGCAACCTGCTTATGCTTGTCTGAGTTTCCTTGATCCAAAAGGTTAATTAGCAGGAGAAGTGTTGTTTTGAATTAATCATTATTCACACACAAACAATAAAGAGACATCTTCATGATTGATTTGCATATTAGAAGACATTTTCAAAAGTTTTAGCACCACATTGGATTTGATTGAAAAATTTTTGTTTGAGGACATTCCTTATTAGTGCTTGTTAGTGAAAAGGACTCTCTCTCTCTCTCCCTTAACTAGATATTCATCGAAAAGAAATGACTGCTAATCATATTTGATGCATTTTTTGGGGATTGAGTCATCATTCCATCCGTTTCACTTCCATGCACCCTTTTTGAGTAAAGAACAACTATAAAATGAACGCTAATTAAAAACTATCTAGAACATTTTCTTTTCTAGGATCCTCCACCAACAGTAGACTAGGATTAGTACTTTGGATTAGGCTATGAGCATAACTCTCCAAAGTTTCCAAAACAAACATTAGCATCCTGAGCTAGGGAGAGTCAAATCCAATTGTCGTATAAGTCTGCCTAGGATCCCCCTCTCACACAGGGGTTACGCACGAGGTCACATTTGGGAAAGCTACGGAGATTATCCCTCCGTGGTTTGACTGATTGTAGTAGTCAGATCGTATTATGGGGATCGCTTAAAGGTATACCCACAATTTTGAGTGGAAGCCTTTCAAGTTGATTTCGGGCTAGATACCCTGCCCGTACGTTCGGACTGGACTGGCGACTGTACCCGCCCAGTGGCTGACTGTGAATTGGTAACCTTAGTGGCCATAATCTTTAGTGTCTTACACAAGGTGACAGTGAGGGGAAGACTCACTGTACCTGGAGCAGACATTGGTCAAACTCACTCGGGCTCCTTGGAGGGTAAATCCACAATTACTGCGTGGAAGCTTGCACCAGGGTGAAAGTCCGTTAAGCAGGTCGCCATTGTAACTATAACACCATATCCCCGCCCCTTCTTGACTTGATCACATGACGTTGGATTTCATCACCAACTAGTACGGTCATCAAGAGAAGGTCCTGTTTGCTTGGTTGTGACTCCTAGATTCTATTAGTGTATGCTGCTTCTTTTTGGTAGTTGGCCATAGATTTTTTTTCGCCAACTCTTTTTTGCCAACATCGACCCTCCACATCGTTCGAGGAGGTTACAGAGAATTCCTCCAGAAAATATGGAAGAGAATACCCCTTTACCCCCTCATTCTATGGAGGAATCTCCTCAACAGAGAGAGGTTCACGACACTATAACCTCCTAAGAAGAAGTTCCCACCTCTTTAGAGAATTTTCGGATTGTTTCAGAGTCTCCGGAGGCTTTCCACATTCCGGAGGGATATGAGAGACGTGTTCTCCAACTGAATTCAGCCGGTGAATTTGTCATCGTCAATCCTTCCGACATTCCGATTGGACCTCATTCAAACCCTCTAGTCGATGACCCCTTTTGGACCGCAGACATTGTTCGGAGTCCACCACGCATGGTGCGAGATATTTATGGAACAGGAATAGGTGTCGACGTGCCTATCACCTACACCGTACCTTTAAACCATTTTACCAGTACTACCATTTTTTCAGCCACACCGTCCGTCGGTCCGAACACATCGTCTGTTGGCCCAAGGTCCACTTTTTCCCTCCAGACGGCTCACTCTACAATGGTCCCTCACGTGCCGACTATTCCTGCCGGTAATGCAGTGGTTAGCCAAGCTGCAATTGGCACACCAATAACACCTAGACCTTCATCATCACTCCCTTTTGGGTATAGAGTACTGAATTCTTCCACTGTCACTACTACCCAAGTTATGCTTGGAAGTTCTATACCTATACAACAACCCGGAGGAACTGGTTTTAGTAGCTTTAATCCATTAAACAACACCGATCAATCGTCTACGTCTAATTCCCAAATTCTGGGAACTCCACCTCAAGCTGGGGGGCATCCTGCCACCGAAGGACAACTTCCATTTGGAGGGCACCCTCATGCTAGGGGGCAGCCTCAATCCGGAGCCTACCATCAACCATATGGACAAAATGTGTCAACCACACCCAATCCGTGGAACATCCCTTTTCTAGGAAATCCACAATTCTCGGGGGGGACACAATCCTCAAGCTCCACAACAATCTCTTCCCCCTCAAGGGACCCATCTATATCCTCCTTATGGAAAAACATCAAATCCAACTTATAATCCTCAAAACCCATCCGGTTATCCTTCGCTCACACATGTTTCTCAAAACACCTCAAATCCTGTGTACCCTGGTTAACACCAACCTTATACAAGAGGGCCCACTGGTTACAATTATCCGTCTAACCCAGTGTATGGTCCTACTGGTGTTCCTATGCCACACCAGTATTACCCGCAGGTTAACCGACAACTACCTTTCCTAGCAACTCTGGACCTCCCAGACTTGTCTCGGTTAATGAATGATCCTATTTTTCATTCCCCAGTTTGGCCAACTATTCCAGCTAAACTTCCTTCTGATATTCCAAAATTCGACGGAAAGTCCAGAGAAGACCCAAACAACCATGTGATGACTTTCCATTTGTGGTGTTCATCCAACTCCCTCATGGACGATTCTATACGTTTGTGTCTTTTCCAATGAACGCTTACGGGTTCTGCAGCAAAATGGTATATTGAACTACCACGTGCTTCTTTTCACGATTTCAACTCCCTTGCCATGTCCTTCCTCACACACTTCCAACTACCCATTCGATACGATACGGGTACCGAAATATTGACCTCCCTTCGTCGGACAACCTCCGTACATATCTCTGATCATATTCACGAATGGAGACGATGACAAAGGCTAATCAAAGTAGTCATTCCTGACCAATTATTAGCGGAATGGTTCACCAAATCACTGTTACCCCAGATCTCTCGTGATGTTGCTATGGGTGGTGTAGTCACCAGGGAAGAAGCTATTGCTCGAGCTCAGTACTTAGATTTGGTTTATTCACAATCTGGTACTCTATACAAGTTGATACCAAATGCTACCCGTGCCACTAATGATCCATCCAAACCATCGTCTACCTCGCATGTGGATGGAGTTATTGGCTCCGTCAAAACCCAATCTACTTCCCAGTCGACTGGAACAACCCAGTGGTCCGCTCCGACGCCTGTTCCCAGTTCGACTGCACCCTCTTCTACCCCCCCTCAAAATCATGTCTCTGAGGTGAATGCGGTCCAATCGACCCCTTCACAACAACCTGGGGGCAAGAAGAAAGAAAGAAATAAACCCAAGAAAAACAAAAACAATGAACAACCAAAAAATCAACCTCAAACCCCTGCTACCAGAAAACAACCACAACGGAAACCGAAATTCCCATGTCTCATTTGTGGTGATGATCACTACACCTGAGACTGTCCACATCACGATGAAGTGGCCAAGATCTTTAAGGGAAATTCACAACCCGCTGTGCTTACCCAACCTTTTCCACAGCAGCTATCTTTGGTTGCTCAAACCCCCACTCCAGGGGGCAGTTCCAACCAATCCCATGATGAGGCCTCGACAAGTACCCACATTTACATGTTTAACGAGATTAATCTGACCACTCGCACTATGACATATGACACACCGATTAAACCTGATAAGCCAAAGACTACTAATGGTTCCTTATCGGACCCATTACCATCTTCCGTTAGTCCTCCATCTGCTAGCCCTCCGTCCGGACCACTCCAGATCGAGAAACCTTCGTTTGACTCCATATTATGCCCTCCTAAGAGCACTATCCGAAAATCTATCTTTAATCCTAGTTCACGGGCTGCCCAAAACTACAACATTGTTGAAAATTTGGCTCAAACATCGTGTGCTATGTCTGCTTTGGAAGTTCTACAACACTGTCCCAACCAACGTAGAACGCTCTTAGTTTCCATCGGCGCTTTCGATCCTGATTCATCTAAAAGCCTCATGTTTAATCTGGATGATCATCAGCCTCAACTCTCCCACCAACTAGCTTTTCAGATCGATGTTGTTGTTCACAATCAACAAATCCATCGAACTATCTTGGATGAGGGAGCCTCTACTTGTGTCATGTCTTTAGCTTGTTGGAAAGGCTTAAAATCACTTGCCCTTAACAAATCCCCTACGATGTTACGCGCTTTTGATGGGTGAGGTTTTCATCCTCATGGACTTTTTCAATCCTTATCCGTTTAGTTGGGTGGAAAAACTATTACTGTTGATGTCGAGGTGGTTGATGCCCCCCTCAATTACAACCTACTACTTGGAAGAAGTTGGTTCTATGCTATGACTTCCATCGCCTCGTCGGTGTTTCGATGTGTACAATTCCCCCATCAAGGAAAAATTGTCACTATCGATCAACTATATTTCTGTACACTCGACGCTCGTGCCCCTGTCACCAACAACATTCCTTTTTTGGGAGACCACCCAGTTACGTATGAAAGCGTTGGTGTTGGCTTGTTAAAATATTCTAGCCTTATGGGTACCTTCCCTACACCACTTCCACCCACCACACATCATATTGCCACCGTCAATATGATTTCGACTATGCCTTATCAATCTTTGGAATCATCTGACCCTTGGATTGTACCTAGTCCTATGGAATTTGATGTGCTAGGTGACACCGTGCCACTTATCCCAGCCGAGGCCGCATGCGTAGCTATTCAATATGCCTCTCCCTCCCCGAACAATCCCCATTTATTGGCACCTGATGCCTACTCGATGCCGTCATGGTTGGATTCCCTATTGTCTGCAATCGATTACATTTCCCAAATTTTCCCTTCCGATGAATCTATAATGGAGATGCTTAGTATTGATGATGTACCTTGGGATGATAACCATCATCGATCCTCTTTTCTTCCACCTCTGGAAGAAATTCACCAAGACATACACTCTGTCTTCCCTCCTGATGTTACCAATTCTCCGCAATCTCCCATCCTCACACAAGATACTCTTTCTGAGGGGAATATGAGTAATATCTCTACTATGATCGTTATTGATATTTCGATCAAAGAAGGCGTTGTGGAAAACATTAACCTTGGCGCTAATTGCACACCCGAAGAAGTGGCATCTTATACCACTCTGTTTAAAGAGTTTCGCGATGTCTTCACTTGGAGCTATGAAGAAATGACAGGAATCGATCCCTCGATTGTCGTGCATTAAATCAAGACTTACCCAGGCGTGAAACCTCTTTGAAAGAATCTCTGCCCGATTCATCCCAAGAAAATCATGGCTATAAAGGCAGAAGTTGAGAAACTTTTAAAATATGGCTTTATCTATCCCATCCCTTTGACAGAATGGGTCTCCAACCTTGTTCCGGTTGCCAAAAAACAAGGGACCATCCGTGTCTGTGTTGACTATCGAGATCTCAATAAGGCTTGTCCAAAAGACAACTACCCTACGCCCTTCATCGACCAGATCATTGATAATTGCTCTGGGAGCGTAATCTTCTCCTTCATGGATGGTTTTTCTGGGTATAACCAGATTGAAATTTTACCTGTTGATCAACACAAGACCGCCTTTATCTTCCCATGGGTAACTTTCACCTATCGAAAGCTACCTTTTGGTCTCAAAAATGCTGGTGCTACTTTCCAATGGGCCATGTCGTACGATTTCCATGATATCAAGCATATTGCAGAACCTTACCTCGACGACTTACCTGCCCACTCATCCAATCGATCAGATCACGTTGATCACTTACGGGCTATTTTTCTTCTATGTCGGTTTTACCGTATCCTCTTCAACCCACATAAGTGTATTTTTTTCTGTTGAATCTGGTCGACTCCTCGGTTTTGTTGTCTCTAAAGACAGGATTCGGGTGGATCCCTTAAATATTAAGGCTATTCCGGCCTTACCCCCACCTACTAATTTGACCCAACTCCAAAGTTTGCCAGGCAAAGCAAACTTCCTCCGCCGTTTCATTTGTAACTATGCTGAGATAACTAAAGGATTCATGTGATTGTTGCAGAAAAACACCCCTTTCATCTGGGATGACATCGCTCAATGATCATTTGAAGCTCTCAAGCATGACTTGACCCACACACCTTTGTTGCACCCTCCCGAGTATACAAAGGACTACATCCTTTACTTAACTGCCTCTACTTCCACTATTGCAATGGTGTTAGTTCAAGAGGACCCCAACAGTGAGGAACATGTGATCTATTATTTGAGTAAGAGCCTATCTGGACCCGAACTCCGATATTCACATGCAGAAAAACTGGCTCTGGCAGCCGTCATCGCTGTCCAGTGATTTCGCCATTACATCCTACTACGCACCACCACTGTGATTGCGGACTAAAACCTCATGTACCACGTCTTGACACGTCAAGTGCTTGGGGGAAAATACTCTAAATGGATTGTCATCCTTCAGGAATTCAATATTGTATTTGCGAAGTCCAAAGCCAAAAAGTCCCTGGTGTTTGCGGAGCTCATCTGCGATCTCCCCCATGCTGATGAAGATATCGAACCTAGAGATTCTCTCCCTGACGAAACTCTTTTCCTCATCAACACCTCTAATCCTTGGTATGGAGACATCCTCCTTTATCTCCAAACCCAACGCTTTCAGCCTAACACTTCCCGTGAAGAACGTCGACGTATTCGCCACCATTCTCATCGTTATCTTATCGTTGGAAACACCTTGTATCTCCGTGGTATTGATACTATACTTCGATGATGTTTGATTCATGTAGAGGCTGAACGCGTTCTGAATGACTATCACCTTGGAGCCTGTGGCGGTCACCTTTCTGGGATGGTCACAACCCAAAAAATTCTACGTGCCGGCTATTTTTGGCCCTCGATTTTCAAAGATTGTATTGAGGCAGTCAAAAAATGCCCACCCTGCCAAGTTTTTAACAACAAGGCACGCACCCACCCTACTACGCTGCACCCCATTATCGCCATCGACCCCTTTGCCAAGTGGGGTATCGATTTCATGTAATGTAAGCCTACCTCAGCTGGGGGGCACGGTTATATAATCGTCGTTGTCGACTACTTTACCAAATGGGCTGAGGCTATGCCTACCTTTCTGAAGGATGGTCATACCACAGCTCTGCTTCTTTTTAACCACATCATAACTCTATTTGGTGTACCACGCGCCATTGTCACTGATCACGGTGCACACTTTAAGAACCAAATGATGAGTGAATTGCATGTCAAGTTGGGTTTTTGCCATGAAAACTCATCCCCATACTATCCTCAGGCCAACGGACAAGTTGAAGCTATCAACAAGGTCCTCAAAACCATGATTCAATGCATGGTAGGGGCAAATAAGACATCCTGGCATCTACAGCTTTTCTCCGCTCTCTGGGCTTACCATACTTCCGTGAAAACCGCAACTGGGTTCACTCCTTTCCAATTAGTGTATGGCATCGAAGTCGTTTTACCAATCGAGTGTGAGATTCCATCTCTGAAACTTAAAGTAGAACTCCTACCCCATACTTCTGCCGAAGAAGAACGTTTCTTATATCTGACCAAACTGGACGAAACACGTCGTGATGCCGCTCTCGTTAATGAGGCACATCAGAAATGGATAAAAAATCAATACGACAAATCCATCCATCCTCGGACTTTTGCAGAAGGAGACTTAGTCCTCGTCTATGACCAAGCTCACGACAAACTACGGATAGGTAAGTTAGAACCTCTGTGGCATGGCCCTTACATTGTGAAACATGTTCTGCATAGAGGCACCTACGAGTTAGTCGATTATGATGGAACCTCCCTGGGAGAGCCCCAGAATGGGATTTACCTTAAAAAGTACTATGCCTAGATCACCTAGCATGTGTACTTTGTACATTATTGCATTTTAGTTTGGTGTGTCTATTTATTTCGCATGCTCGAGTCTTTACCTTTTCCACTCATGACTGTGCCTTGTGTTTTCATGCGCATATAACGTCTTTCTTTTCTATCTTTGTCGGGTTTGCAGATGGCGCTAGTCGACACACCCAGAACATTGCTTCGGCAACATGGGTCATTTACCAATTTGACGAGGTGGTGAGTTCAGGAGATATTTTCTTAGGACCAATGACTAATAACATGGAAGAATACCATGTTGTCATCGGACTTTTGACCCAAGCCTCCTCCCTAGGTATCTCTCGTACCATTGTTAACCTAGACTCCCAACTCGTGGTCTATCAACTCAATCGAATCTACGCTATTCGTAATCCTATCCTGCTACGTCTCCACCTACAAGTTCACCGTCTGGAACGAATGTTTGATTACATCGAATACAGACATATTCCAAGAGAACTTAACAATGTTTTGGATATGTTAGCTAATTACATCATGGATCGGTATCTCGTCCACAGATAAGGTTTCATGAAGGAAAACAAATTGTACATCACATGTAAATTAAAACACATCACATTAAAGGCATCATCATGTAAAAATCATTTGGCACTGTAAAAACTCGGAACTGTATATATATACATAGCGTGACTGAATTTTTTTTGATTACATCAAAAAAGTATTTGGAAGAGCAAAATTTTGGGTCTTTACGCCCATACAACATCGTCTAACAAGTCATACAAAATATACAATCACTAGAGAGACTCTAATCTCTCTGCACTGCATTGTGCTCTGAGTAACATATCACTGTGCGCACTACACGTCTCAGCAGAGAATTAACATTCTCTGGAACCCCCACAGTGTGTCTTTGTAGATGTAAAGGAACTTCTCTCCTCCGTTGAGGAGGAATGTCCATCGTGAGGCCTTGAAGGTTTCTTTCAACCTCCCGGAGACCTATCACTGGTGCCCCCGGATCCACTGCAACCAGAGCACCCCCGCGATGTCCCGGTATTGGTATATCAGTCGAGCACACTGCTCCCTTGTCTGCATGTTAAAAAAAATACATCCATTAAAAAACTCTTCCACATACGCTAAAAAAAAATATATATACATTAAAAACTTAAAACAAAAACTAGACAAGGTGTTTCTTAGTCTCTCACTTGACGCATCCCAATCTTGCCCCGCTAGTAGAATCAAATCCATGCTCCCGCGAAAGTCTACATCGACGTATGGGAATTCCTCTATCCAAAGATACTGGCGTCTCAGCCAAGTGAAGAAGTCACCGGTGAAATGGAACTCTGACTCTACCACTAGTCTCGGAGAAAGACTAGTCTACCATTTCATCCGTGGTTCTTCCACTGGTCGTACCGCCAATGCAATCTGAGGCTGCATCTGGGGGATGCGCTCTAAGAAGAATGAGACCAAGAATGAACCATATCTGAACTGTTTATGCCCCATCCTACACCGCGAAACATGTTCCTTCACATTCTGAAGGAACCCTACGCTCCAGTTAAACAGTGTTGACTCCAAACATTGTACGCCATAATCTACCTGTGATCTCGACGCCAGATGTGTGCTAGTGCTTCCCGTCACACTCGTGATGGAAAACAAAATGGACCGAACGGGCAACTCTCTGATATCCTTGATGGGGGTTCTACCCCCCACCAGTCTTGCTCCTGGGACACAATGATGTGCCAGATACACACCCACTTGCTCAGGAAGCGCCCTCTGTCTGGAAAAAGCTATAGGAACCACTCTTTTCGAGAGGCCAGTCAAGAAATATACATCTTCCAACTCGATGGTTAGAAGCTGTGTTCCGATCTGGAACCCTTGCTCCGCGACATCCCATAAGCTAATTATGTACTCAAGAAGAAGGATTTCTTTCTTCGTCTTCTGCAACTTGAATAATTTCAGAAGGCCACCATCTCTTAATGCGGCCCGCGTATGAGGACTCCGCAAAGCGGCCAAATCATCGAGATCATGCTCCCGTTCCTTCCACTCGATCATGGTCGTTGCCGAAATCACCTACAAACAAAAAAACAAAGAATTTCATTATTCAAATTTTTCGGCAATTTCTTAAGCAATTTAAAAACTTGAAATCTATTTCCCATAGTGTCCAAAAGGGACCACGCCCTCTTTTCATTACTCAATAATCCATACACAGCAATAAAACGTTTTTAAGTAAAATGATTTTCATAATGGTTGCGTGGGCATGTTTTTTGAGTTTCTTATGGATTCTTTAACAAAACTGACCCACCACCTTAAGTATTAAGGCGTTGGCATCTAAGCTATCACCCTCTAAAAACGTTTTTGCAAAAGAATGTCTTTTACCCATCATTTTCATTAGAGGCCGATTTGATCTTTTTTGGAGAGACCTAGGGCTTTGTTTTTTAATTTAAATATTGCTATGGAAACAAATATGGAACCATGTAATTGAAAGAAGGGGAGATGAAGATCTACCTGGTCCAAACGGCGAGAGAAACGGTCAACCGTAGCTCCGGTATCAAGCAAAACAAGATCCACCTCCAAAGTAAGAATCTCCACTGCTACAAATCCTTATGCAAAATAAAATGGTAAATGAAATTTTTTATTGTATTACTATTTATAAATTTCCATTTTTTATAAGGTATAGTTATTTGTGGGTTTCTTTGATAATATAATGGCTTCGCTAAACCTCTGGATTACAGTTTTGACACTACAGGTTTCAAAGCAGTTCTGATCATTTGTTTACCTTGTCACATCCACGAGCATAGTCTTAGTTCGTTCTCAAGCTCGAGAATATAAGAACGCACCGGGTAGACTTTTATCTCTTTTTCGGACCCGTATGGACACATGAAAAAGGAACCCCCTGGAGTCATCTTTAAACTCTTTTCAGACTCTCTAAATATGAAAAGATCGTCGAGTGATCTTGCTTCCTTTCACACTCGTTAAAAGGTTCGAAAGGGCGTCTTTCAAGTGGTAGTTTATCTCTTTTTCGGCCTCGCGAGACTAACTGTATGAAAAAGGAACGGAGAGAGTTCTATTTTAAGTGTTTTTCCAGACTCTATAATCATGAAAAACCTTTGAGTTTTCTGTCTTTAGACTCGCTAAAATAAACATCGATAGACCCATGCGGGACTGAACCCTTATTTCTTCCAGTTCATTAAACAAAGGAAGAGGAACTTACCGAAGGTGAGTTATATCGAGCATGTGTTACCCTCCTCGAGCTCGTTAAATTAAAAAAGAGGTACTCATCTATCCGGATGGGGGAAAATTTGAAAGAAGCAAGCCAAGCAGTCTCTAGAGAACATTACCAAGTAATTCTTAGAGTCGCCCTTGAACACAACACTTTGTCTTTTGCACGCATTTTAATCCGCTGAACCTCTGCACTGAACCAATCCTTTGAGTTTCTTTCACTCCTTTGGGTCTCCTGACGTAAGTCACAACATCCATTGCATCATAAAGTTTTGGTCCATGTCATGTTTCTGCTATTGTGCCTCAGTATTCAAGGGAAGTATCCGCCTCAAGAGTTATCCATCACAAATATCTTGTCTTAATACCCGTGTTAGTCCATGTTCATTTGATCTACCTATTACATATTTGTTTCTGTTTCATGTCGTTGATGGGGGATACATCAAGGCCCTCCTTCGACGAGCCTATTCCTGTCGACTTCGACACATTATCCAGGAACTAGACTTAGAAACCAATTAGTACTTTGGGACCTGCATGCCTCAATGGCAGGCCTCCTCACGTCCGACAGTGGGTTTATGTCACTGACCTCTGATCGGAAGATTCCACGGATGTTCGACTCCAGCTCATCCATTCACATTTGTTGGAATGTACTAGGGTACCTTGGGAATCATTGACATTAATGGTGATCTCCCTCGCACTTGTTAACGGTTTACATCATTGATCGGTAATCAAGTGGTTTCTTCCATGTTCGACATCAGGACATCTATTCACATGGTTAGATTCGTACTACATCGGGATCGGTAAGAAGACCCTGGGTTGAGTGATCACTCTGATACGTACTTTTCCTAGGTTGCGAAGGAGTTTCTCTTGAACAATGACACATATACTGTTACATAGATCCACTTTGTATTGGTCGTGGCTATGTCTTGTCATCTTATATATCCACTGTGTATTCTTCGTGGCTACGACCAGTTTAGGTCATCAGAGTATAGATCCACACTGTATCCTTGGTGGCTATACCTTTTTTATCAATACAATTATGGATCCACAATGTATTTTATGGCGGCCATATCTTGCAAGTCTTGATCACCCAAGCATAGGTATGCCTACCTTGGGTTTGAAACATGTCATAATATTTGTTGGATGTTTGTGTGCAGCTTCTGTCAGGTTCTCTGAGTCTATACCCTTGCTTGAAAGTCTACAAATCATTTCAGTTATCAGTTCTCATCTTCTAACTTCATGCTTTGGGGGGCAATCTGTTACACATCAACATTACTCACTTTGATAAGTGTCGCAAGTGTCGCATGATTGCTCACAAGTGTCGCATGTTTCTCATAAGTGTCGCAAGTATCAAGCAAAACATACTTCCATGATGACGACACTAAGGAGACACTTAAAATGCCTCAAACACTTGATTTGAAGAAAGAGGAATGGCTAACTGGAGATAAGAACCTCTTGCCACCTGAAAGAAGCACTTAATTTAAGGTTTTGGGAGACAACGCTTCCCTACATCACCCTTAGGAGCACTGGCGCTCCCCTATAAGGTGCTAGGGAGTGTTATAGCACCAAACAACCCTTCTGAGGGAGCACTATAGATTTTTAGAGTGCTGGCGCCCCCCTTGAGCCTACTAGGGAGCACTATAGCGCCCTGATGCCCCTTTTGAGGGAGCGCTGTCTAATCTGGGCAAGAGTTGGTCCGTTGAAGAGAATAAGGGGAAGATATTTCAATCTTGGAAGGTAGTTGCATTCGAATTCCTGGTCCAACCATGATATTAGGATAAGATCCATGATCTAAGGAGGTAATTCCTCAACTTACCCTAAATATACCTTAAGACGTTAGGCATCTCTAAAACTATATAAGCAAGCTCTATCATGATGGAAAGGAGGAAGAATTGGAAGCATGAAACCTATGATCTGATAGGAAACATACAGTGAACTAGAGGAAAGTAATCAGTAAAGTTGCCGTCGTCCGGATCGTGGATCTTTTGAGCAAGGGTTAGACAATGGGGACTTGATGAAGCTGTCACATTCGCATCTATGGTTGTAAACTACTTCTGTCATTGTTCTCATTAATATGACCCGCTTGGCCTGTTTCTTTCTAGTTTGTGTTTAATCTCACATGAACTTGTCTATTATAGATTGATCTATTTCAAGCTAATATCAATAGAGTAGGAAGTGGTTGTACTATTGTTTGTCTACAGGGCTCATCGAGGAGTGAAAGATTAGAGCTCAACTCGGAGGGTGCAGGGACAAATGCCGATAAAAGGTACTTCTTTTCTCCTTCCTTCTCATGCATTAGTTTGTATAGATCTAAAAGGAAGTCAGTGTCCATGTTAAGAATCTTATGTCTTAAGAGTTAAGAGTCTAGCTCTCAAGAGGAGATCTACCTATCCGCAGGGAGATTTTCTTTCAACAACAGTCCTCAACCTCTTCAGGTTGGGGCTGTAGGGTGGTTTTTGAAGGGATATCATCTTGATTGAATAATCTTTCCAAGGGAATTAGACCCTTGGGAATCTGGTTATTCTTGAGAACAAGCATTCGGTGATTCACAATTTTATCGTGAAACTCTTTAGAATCCTCACCCTCCTGCATGATCCAAATGGGATCATTTTGATTTTCTTAATCATTATGCATTTCTGCAAATTCATCTATTGATTCTAAAAATTTGCGAAGATGTTCATCATCCTCAAAGACTTGCCAATGATGTATATTATTCGGTATTGAAGGTCGATGTCTCATTTGTATGTGATACTTTAATTTAAATGTGGTAGGAGGTGTGAAAGTTGATGCTGCTTTGGCTAATGCATCAGCCTATTGGTTTTCAATCCTTGGGACAAAATGAACATTCATAGAGGAGAAGAAATTCTCGATCAGATCCCAGACACAATTCCTATGGGACCTCAACCTAGGATGTTTGGCCTGGTACTGCCGATTCACCTGTTTTATGATAAACTCGACATCATCAAAGACTTCGAGTTTCTTTATTTTCATCCTCCTAGCAGCTTCTAATCCTAGCACTAAATCTTCATACTCGCATACATTATTTGTACAATCTACATTCTACTGAAGCCTATATGAAAAGGGGATTATGAATTGGTCAATGGGATCAACAAGGAGTGCCCCAGCTCCATCTCCAAGGAAAGATGAGGCACCGTCAAAATACATCTTCCATAGACCAGTGCTATATACATTTTTTTTTGTTTCTTCTTTTTCAGTTTTTTCTTCTATACAACTTTCATCTATATCTACTTCAAAATCATCATCAATAGATAATATAAAATTTCCTAAATCTTGGTCAGTAATACAAACATGATGATTATTTGGATTATGTGGATCACCTACCGTGAATGCCAACCTAGTCTCTCTGTAATGACGTGTGTATTGTCCTCCGAAAACTGGAATTGTAGTGTATGTCATGTCCATCTGGAGAGATCCTCCAAGCTTGGCACCCCATGACCTAGATAATAGCATACCATACTTCAGAGGGATGCCAGCGACCACTACATCCATAAGAATTATTTTTGCAGGAATTTGTGTCAGACCTACCTCTCCTGTTTCTTTACTTGGAGGAAGTGATTTCGAAGAATTGGATTTGAGAATGAATCTCCCGGTCTTTAACTGTTCAATCATACTATACTCACTCCTTTGAGTCTGAAGAAGATGCTCTCGCTGCTTTTTGCCCAGATTA
>ML785681.1:129876-144885 GCA_009831015.1 Picea engelmannii | reverse complement strand
TTGCTTTTGTTGCTTTGCCTGTTTGCTGAAGTCTTCTTTGCCTGTTTCCATTGATCTTCTTTTTCCTTCTCTGTTGTCTCCCCACTTCTTTTTTTACAATATCTAGCAAAATGCCCGTACTCGTGGCAGAGACGGCATTTAAATGGCAACTGTTCATAATCAAGCTCTTGGATGTGAGTCCAATTTGCCACCGAGAGCTGAATCGCTTTAGGAAGTCCTATTTCCAAATCGACCTCCACACAGATCCGGGCACAGGAGTACTGATCCTTCCTTGGGGCTTGGTCGATGAACTTTCCGAGAGCATTTCCAATAGATTGTAAAGAGCCTAGATTCCAGCAATGTAGAGGAAGATGCGGGAGGCGCACCCAGACCGGAACCGCCTTAGGCACGTCTTGCGCTGGGTCGAAATCGGTTGACCATTTGTTCAAGTAAAGTCCTTGGGGCCCCATGAAGTAAGGCCCGTTTCTGAAGATCARGCCTCTATCTTCTGGGYTGTCAAACAAAAAGACAAAAAACCCTTTGCCCACGAAATARATCTTGATTCCTTCGTTGACCAAAGGCAGCCAATTCCTTTTAACCCATTCTTCAACTGCTCTCGGAGATGGCCATAATCCGGTGAACTGACCGATCAGGCCGTTCTCTGCAAGGTTCAGAGCTGATCTGCATATTTCTTCCTCTGGCAGAGCAACCTTGGGAATACTGTCCAATTTTCTTACAAATTTCTGTTGCGGGCCAGAGGCCGTTCGTTTACCAGAGGCAGAGACCAGAGCCTTGAAGGCCGCGACTTCAGGGGGGAGGGGGGGAGGGGCCTCAGGGCCACCTCTAGACACCATGACAGACGGGGGAAGATGCAGGCGCAGCTAGGGCAGCGCAGCGCAACGATGATGAAGGATTTTGAAAAAATGATGTACCTACCTCCAGGTCTTTAATCATGCCTATGCATTTGACTTTTCTTGAGTCAAAAGAATATAAGTCACCATAAGGCCTTGTGATTTCGAGACCAAGTTTCTCCATAATTGCCTTTGGAATCACATTGTGGGAAGCTCCAGAATCTAGCATACAGTTATGGAGTAGGTGGTCAAACAAGGTTAACGTGATATAAAAGGGGGCCACAGTGTCTCTCGCACCTTCGAAATGTGGACCAAAGACTATGTTCAACTTGTTATCTTCTAAGTTGATGACATCAGCCTGGATTTTGTCTTCAGAAAAGCTAATCATCTTGGCAATTTGTTTTCTGTATATGGGATTTTTAGCTAATTCAAAAAGGGGAATAGGAATTTTGATTTTATTTATTTCGTTTTCTAGATTAAAATTTCCCAGGGCCTTGTCGTTTTCTATGTTCGGGGCCTCCATTCCTTTCTTTTTAGATTTTCTTTATGGAGTGGACTTGTTTTCATTTACAGGAGCCTATGTTTTCACAACAAGTGTTCCTAATGGCTTCGACTGGACAGGTTGCGTGTCAGCGGTGTGAGCTTTTGCAGTCTGTTTGCCAGCAACTTTTGGAGTCACCTCATTAGTCTCACTCCTTGGCAAGATCTTTTTTGTTGGAACAATTGGGAGACTTTTGTTCCGAGGTATTAAATTATATTTTTCCTGTAGTTTGACTATAATATCATCTGCGATACCCTGATAGGCCAAATTTTCAGACGTGTTGTTGCTAACATTGTCTTCCGATGTAATTTCTTTATTTAAGGATTTTTCGTAATCTTGTCTCGATAAATAAGGTGATTTATTATCGTCGCCAAGATTATTAATATCCTCATCAATCTCTTCAAATTCTTATAGATCTTCCTCTCCAATGAAGTTTTCACTTTTGAAGGGGGTTGGGATTTTTTGATCTTCATTTTTAATTATTTTCTGTGGGGCCTGAGGATCAAGATTCTTTCTAAAATCCTTCCTGGGGAAATTGTCTCTCTTCGATTTCTCTAGTTCCATTTTTGAGATCTTATTTGAAATTTCTTTGATTACCCTAGCAATCTCGTCTATTTTATCTCCCGAGGATTTCCCCGATCCTGAGGGTCCACCTTGCTCTTTGAATTTCCTATTTTCTTTGTTCCCGGTTTCTATTTTTGCTTTTAATTTCCCTGATGCCATCATGTTCGATTCAATCTCAAGAGCATCATCCTGCATTTTAGTGAGATTTGTTTATCTCCTTTCTCTCAATAATAAGGCAAAATCGGGACCAAAAGCACCAGCAAAAGTCACCTTTGCTGCGGGTTGTGAAGGTTTGACCTCAACCGGAATTTATTATACAACTTGTTGAACCTTTGTGTGAATTCTAGAATAGATTCTGAGTTTTTCTTTCTAAGGGATCCAAATTTAGTCAGGTAGTAGAGGTGGTCCTTCCTCTCTCCCCATTGTCTAATAAAAGAGCTTTCAAGTTCCTCGTAAGATCTTAGAGATCCGGCTGCTAGGGATCGGAACCAGGTCCTCACCTGTCCTTCGAAAGTCTGAACGAGGAGTCTAGAATATACATCTTTGTGTTCTATTCTGAGGATGTCAACAAATTGGTCAAAGAAGTTTATATGTTCTTGGGCAGTCAAATCCTCTTCCCCTGTAAATTTCAGAAGGCTTTTCATATAATTTTGGGGGAGATCGTGTAGGGGAACTGGGAGGACAAGAGGAGCATATCTAGCAGCTACTTTAGCGAAGATTCCAGGAAGCGGTACTTGACCACCTGCTGGTCCTCCTTGGGCACCACGTCCAGCTCCAGCACCTCCTTGTGCGGCCATTGGTAGATTTGAGGCTGAAGCTCGAAATGCCTGAGGAGAAGATTCTTGGAAATCTGGGGAGAAAACCTCAGGAAAAGAGAACATATCGTATGAGAGGGGAAGTGAGACAGATCTTTCAAGTGTTTCCGAAACATTCAATTGCGTAAAGTCAGGCTGACAAATGGTACGTATGGGTAAAAAGACTTGTCTAAGTGATCTTTGTGATTTTAGAATCTTTTTTAGATCAGAGACTGGCGAGGTCTGCTTGTTGTCTGGGTTCTTTTTGGTGTTTTTTCGGCTAATAGCCAGTTTACTTATCGTGGAGTCGCCAAGTGAAAAATAAAGGTAGCCTTAGAAGGTTTTCTATCCTTGTTCACTATCAAAGAAAGAAAGTGTCAATGTTGTTCTTCCCAGGGAAAAGATTCATTTCTTCATTCCCCGACAACGGCGCCAAAAAGATGTTGATCCTGAGTTTATACTTTAAGGTTGTAAAGTATACCATCAAGGCATTCGTAAAGGTAAAGCTAATTAAAGGATAAGAATAAAAAAGAAGGGTAAAGCAGAATCAGTTTCTCAACTATCTCTATCTAGCTTCTCGTTGTTCTTGGATGCTGATATCTCTCTCAATAACAGCCCATGAACGTTCTAATTCAGCCCGGTTAGTTGTTATTTGTAGAATAGTATTAAATAGGTTTAAAACAATACTGGTTTGATCTTGAAGACCAGGTTCTATGTTGGGTTGTCTGTTATTTGGGACAGTCATGGAGAGTAAGATTTTATTTAGTTGTGAAAGAATTCAATAAATTGTTGCTTTGGTTTTTTAAAAGATGAGAATATGAAAATTAGTTTTGAAATTCAAAATAATAACATAAATACAGTTGAGGCCATTTCCTGGACTTGAAACAATTTGAGAATTGTAAAATAACAAAGAAATATTACTGAAAAATATGAGGCTTTAATCACGAAAGAATCTCATATTGTAACAGGAAATAAAGAAGAAAATGAGATTTCTAATGAAACATTAAATATCATGGTTCAAATGATCTAAAGGTCTTAAAATTACTGATAGCAATTTCAGAGGAAAAGCTGTAAATAATTTGATAACCGAATCAATCTAAATTATAAAAGATATATAAAATAAACTTCAAATTGATCATTCATTAGAAAGACATTGAAAGAGAAACATAGAAAAATATGGTAAACAAGGTTAAAGAACACATAGCTACAAGTTGGCAAGATTCAGAATCTCGTCTGTTTCATATATCACAGTGGATTGGAAAGATTTTAATACAATCGGCTCTCTCCAAAAAACCAAAAGCCCTTTCTCAGTCCTCTCAAAATATATTTATACATGATCATCAAATATTTTCCCGTTGGTGATTAACCAACCTCCTAAGACTACGGTTACATGGATGATTTATGTCAAACCGTTTAAATTTCTTTTCTAATTTCTAATGATGAAAATATTCAAAAGTGTACTTTTATGTTTGTGTTGATGAACTTCCTTCTTCCACCTCAATACAATGAACATATTTTCCCAAAAACTTCACCAAAACTCTGGGAACGTCTCGTATCTCTTTTCCTCAAATATGAAAAATCTTTTTTGTAATTCGGGCAAGCGATCTTCTATTATCTCCCTCGTGAACTTAATAGTTTGCAACTTTAAGTTCGGTATCACCATCCACTTGTCGATTTCAGAGATATTGATTACCTTAATTTTTGGGATCTCTACCTTCATTTCCTCCAAATATTCCTTGAACCTTAGCTGGTGCTTGACAATGTTAATCTCTCCTAATAACCCAGGACAATCATTTTTTCCAATATTCAATGAAGTTTTTTCTAAGAGATCAAAAATCCCTTGACAATCATCATTGACATCTCTGGTTATTCTTTTATTTCCAGCCAGGTCTGCTTCCCACACTTTGAGTATTATATCTCCTTTAACTTGTTCTGAAATGGATAGTTTCTGAATCTTTCTTACCTCTTCCTTTGTTGAAAGGGCTACTGCTTTTTGAAAAGTCGTCTGGCCGCTTTCACTTCTCTTTCTTTCTGGAGAACATTCTCCAAAGATTTATTTGTTTCCTGAAAGTAATTCTGGACAACTTCCATATTTAAAAATACTTTCTGTTGTTCCTCTTCTATTTTCAAATGTATTCCCAATACTTGAGCCTGGGAAATTTCAAGCTCTACCACTTGATTTGAAATAGTGTAAATTTTATCTCGTAATTGTTTATTTGCTTCTTCCTTCTTTAGGAATTGTGCCTGGGTGACCTGTATTATCTGATTTTATTCCTGTAAGCTTGTTTTCATTTTCTGAATCTCTTGAACATATTTTAATCTAGCTTGTTATAGACCCTTTTTTATTCCCCAACTTATATTTCTTTCAGTTTCCTTCAATTTACCCTGTAGCTGATCTATCATTTGGTCTTTTTGTTCCAACATGGTTGTCAAACTTCCAACAGAATATAAATTTTTCGACGCTAAAGCTCCCATCGTGCCTGCTATCTCTGTAGCAAATTCTCCATCTTTAAGTTTCTTTCCATCTATAATGACCCTATTCTTTTTAACCATACCATCTCCTCTTGGATGGATTTCCTGTTTCAAGATTGCCTTTCTCTTTTTATAGAAAAAATAATCTGATGAAGGAATCTCATCTCTAGAAATTGGCTCCAAATCGCTGACATACAGATCTCCCTCATGGGGGTTTCCATAAGTGGACTGCAATGGAGTCAAGGAAGTAATGGGACTTCCAAGTTCTGTCGATGTTGTTCCTCCTGTCTTTTCTGGGACATCCTTAGGGATTTATGGGGATGTTTCTAGCTCCTTTCCCTTCCCTGCCTCTGATTCTTTTGTCTGGGAAACTTCTGTGTCTTGTGAAGGTATTCCAGTATCCTTCATCTTGCCTTTAGTATTTTCTTTGACCTGTATATTTGTTTCAAAGCCTGGGGGAGGCCCTTCCTTCACTGGAGGTGGGTTCGTAGCTTCGCCCTACAAACTTTTGGGTAAACAGCTTTGCCTATGGCTCTAGAATGACACAAAACCAATCTATGAATCAGGTGGCAAGGCCTGTACTCTGTTCAATACCTCTTCATAGGATTTAACCTCCTTGAATATGTCATCATAAATAGATATTTCGTGGTCATAGGATTTTAAATTACAATGCATCAAATGTTTGCTTATTAATTGATAGGGGTCATTCTTTCTATGTTCAATATCTACCAATTTTACTTCTTCTAGTGATTCAGCCTCTACTTTAGAATGGCCTAGATTCAGTAATGAAAATTTCCCGATATGTACAGGGAAGGTTGGCCATGACTTCTTATGAGCTGCCTTTAGCTCTAATCCAATACCGCCTTTTACTATCTGGTGGGCTACCTCTCTACACACCAATATGTCTAGTAGGAATTTAGGGAGTGCATGAAGGGGAATAGAACAACCATAAACCCTAATGTAAGAAAAATTCTCGTCAATAAACCAGTCGGCTATTGCTTTAAGATTTTCTGTGACTGTATTAGAAATGCAAGGAGGTTCGCATCCAAAAAATATTTTATGCATCGGAATTATAACAAAATGACAAATTTCATAAAATGCGTCCTTAGCATTTTCTTCCCAAAGAGCAGAATGATATTCATGAATGGGTTCTGGACAGGTTATGTTCCAACTCGAATTCATTAAGGGAAAAGGGGTCACATAGCAGATTGCATCCATAATGTACGCTGACATGTAAAAGGCCACTGGTTGTCCCTTTGATTTTGCAACTTTGTAGTTTGAGATTTCTTGTGTTAGGTTATCCGACAAAATCTTACTCCAGTTAAAAGCATACCCTTCTGAAGCTTCTTCTAAAAAGGGCACCCAATCTGCATGAAAATAGCAGGGATCATTTCTCTCGAAAAGTCTACACAGCATAATGGCTACATAGACCATGTATTCATTCAAGGATGTTGTAGCATAAACCCCATGAGTATCGGCTCTAAATTTTGATGGACACCTCCACCATTCTCTAATTATATCAGGATAAGTTCGTTCTACCTCAGTGCATTCTTTCCTCTGAAACTCTACTAAAAACTCGGCATTGAAAGTATGTTTAGGATTTGGCGAGAGTTTATACATTACTTGTATGTGTTCTGGCATGAATGAGCCGATGATGACTCCTTGATCGTTTAAGATGCTCCTCATCGGGATATCGACCTTTTCCAAGGCCCAAATGATCATATCATTGTATGCCACAAGCCAAGGGTGCGCAACGATCTTATGAAGCTCTGATTCAGCTATGTCCCGATAGTGATTCTCAGAATCAGGATGAGCATTCTTGAGTTCACATTCCATAAATTCATAAATTTGAGTCCAAGATTTAATGGAGTCTATAGCATGTGGCGTGGTGTCAGAGATGATATCTCCTTCTTGTGTATCTTCACTCTTCTTCGGTGCCTTTTTTGATGCCATGACTTTATGTTAAATGGAAAACCTGTCACAGAAAATGAATGAATGAGCTTAGCTGAGTATTTCTTGCGCTTGATAAAATGAAAACACAGACATTCAAATGATCTTTTCATTCATTTAAAAGTGACGGGATTGACGCAGCTGACAAGAATTCAAGGCATTTAATGTGGAAGATATTTTACTGAGATACGCATTAGTACCACGTATCACCATTGATTCATTATTTAAATGGTCATATTTAGCGCCTTTGGATTTTTAAAGAAAACTCGGGACATTTTACTCAATCGGAAATCGAAACACGAACGAAACCTTAAAAAATGATTATCATTAATCATGCTTTGGAAAAAGGTTAATTGGTGCTAATCATAGATTAAGACTGAAGATTTTGTTTTTCAGGATTTCGGGGATCGTGTTGTCGAGAAGTATGTCATCGATGAAATCCGATCTCCGAAATCGCGAAATCGCGACGTGTTAATTAAGACTTAAACATTTTAGCAAAGTGATTGATTGATATTCAACGTTTCGGGATTTCGAGGATCATTTTGACAAGAAGTATGTCATTGACGAATCCTGATTTCTGAAGTTGCGAAATCGCGACGTGTTTTAAAAAAAGGACTTAAATTCATCTTAATTAACTAACTAATCAAGGTTAAGGACAAAACATATTTAGTTTGGTTTAACACAAATTATGGATTGGGATTTCACGATTCGGGATTTCGGGGATCATTTTGACAAGAGATTTGTTATCACTGAACTCCGAATCTCGAAATTGCGAAATGATTAACTTAAGCTTTAACTTTTTGCGTTAGAGAATTAATTAATTAGCATTTAAACTAACTCTCTTTATTTCTGTAAATTGGGGATCGGGATTTCGCGATTCAATTTGTATTGAAAAATATGTTTTCAGCAAACCCTGAATCCCGAAAACTCTTTAAAGTTAACCTTAAATCCATTAGTTTTAAAGCTTGTCATGATTAAGATAAATTTATAGAAAATGCGTCGAAATTCTTATAATACTTTTAGGTTCTTTTTTCCTTTTATTATTTAAATAATTGAGTTCTCCGGAAAATCGTTACTGTGCATTTGGGAATGATAACAAAACTTGCGTTTTATGAAAAGTCGAAACCCGAAAAAGGAAAGTTTAGGTCTTAGGGATAATTTTTTTTAAGAATTGTTTCAACACACCAGATAATGTAGACCCTTTCCAACCAAATACAACCTACCAGAAGGAAACCACCATCTAGCGGCCCCGTCCCTCCTGGAGGACCACTGTCCCATGGCGGGCTTACCCCTCCCGGTGGACAACCACCTTTCTTGGTTCCTCCCGGGGGGAAACCTCCTTTTTCCAGTCACATCCCGATTGTTAATCCACTGCTGGTAGGGGGGCAACCTTCATTTGTTGGAAACCCTTCACAACCCTGGGGCGCATCTTCAAGGGGCACATTTACCCAACCCCACGCTGGGGGGCACTCATATCATAACCCACAAGGAGGAGTATCAAATCATGTTCCTTCCAGACTATCTTATGGACAACCTTATCTGGGTGTCCCAAACACCACTTGGAGTCCTCAAGGACCACAACCTTATCCTGCCCAAGGGTCAAATGTTTATCCTCCCCAGAGGCCTAATGTGTATCCGCCTCCCAGGTCGAATTCTTACCCTCCCCAAGGGAAAAATGTTTATCCTCCCCTTGGACAAGTAAATTATCCAGCTTATAATGCTCAGAACCCACCGGGTTATCCTCCTTATGCAAATTTTCCTCAACCTCCATCGAACCCTATTTATAATGGTCAACAACAACCATATGTAGGAGGACCTACTGGATACAATTATCCACCTAACCCAGTCTACGGTCCTACTGGTGTCCCTATGCCACACCAGTATCACCCTCAGGTTAACCGTCAGCTACCATTCCTTGCAACTTTGGATCTCCCAGACTTATACCAGTTAACCAATGATCCCATACTGCATTCTCCTTACTGGCCAGTGATCCTGGCTAAATTGCCTTCCGATATCCCTAAATTTGACCACAAATATGGAGAATATCCAAACAACCATGTCATGACTTTCCATTTATGGTGTTCATCAAACTCCTTAATGGACGATTCTGTACGTTTGCATCTTTTCCAGCGAACACTTACAGGCTCGGAAACCAAGTGGTATATTGAACTACCACATGGTACTTTTCAATATTTCAACTCCCTTTCCATGTCTTTTCTCACGCACTTCCAACTACCCATTCGATACGAGAAGGGTACCAAACTATTGACCTCCCTTCGTCAGACTAACTCTGTGCATATCTCTGATCATATTCATGAATGGATACGACGATGAAGGTTGATCAAAGCAATCATTCCTGACTAGTTATTGGTGGAATGGTTCACTAAATCACTATTACCCTTGATTGCTCGTGATGTTTCCATGGGTGGTGTAGTCACCGAGGAAGAAGCCATTGCTCGAGCTCAGTACTTAGATTTGATTTATTCGCAATCTAGTACTCTGTACAAATTGATACCAAATGCTACCCATGCCACTACTGATCCATCCACACTTTCGTGTACTTCACATGCGGATGGAGTTATTGGCTCCATCAAAACCCAATCTACGTCCCAGTCGACTGGAACAACCCAGAGGTCCGCTTCAACATCTGCTCCCAATTCGACCACACCCTCTTCTACCTCCCCTCAAACTCATATATCTAAGGTGAATGCAGTCCAATATGCCCCTTCACAACAATCCAGAGGTAAGAAGAAGACGAGAAATAAACCGAAGAAAAACAATAGCAATGAACAACCAAAAAATCAAACTCAAACCCCTGTTGCCGAAAAGCAACCACAGCGGAAACTGAAATTCCCATGTCTCATTTGTGGTGACAATCACTACACCCGAGATTTTCCACATCGTGATGAAGTGGCCAAAATTTTTAAAGGAAATTCACAACCTACCATGCTTACTCAGCCTTTTCCACAACAACAATCCATGGTTGCTCAAACCCCCACTCCTGGGGGCAGCTCCAGCCAATCCCATGATGAGGCCTCGACAAGTGCCCATATTTACATGTTTAACGAGATTTATTTGACTACTCTCACTACGACATATGAAACACCAGTTAAACCTGATAAGTCAAAGGCCACTAATGGTTCTTTACCAGACCCATCACCATCCTCCGTTAGTCCTCCGTCTGCTAGTCCTCCGTCTAGGTCACTCTAGATCGAGAAACCTTCATTTGAATCCATCTTATGCCCTCCTAAGAGCACTATTCAAAAATCCACCTTCAATCCTAGTTCACGGGCTACCCAAAACTACAACATCGTTGAAGATTTGGCTCAAGCACCGTGTGCTATGTCTTCTTTGGAAGTTCTACAACATTGTCCCAGTCAACGTAGAACACTCTTGGCTGCCATTGGTGCTTTTGATCCTGATTCATCTAATAATATCATGTTTAATATAGATGATTATAAATCTTGACTCTCCCACCAACTAGCTTTTCACATCGATGTTATTGTTCACAATCAACAAATCCACCGAACTATATTGGATGAGGGAGCCTCTACTTGTGTCATGTCTTTGGCTTGTTGGAAAGGCTTGAAATCACCTGCCCTTAAAAAATCCCCTACGAAGTTACACGCTTTCGATGGGTGAGGTTTTCATCCTCATGGACTTTTACAGTCCTTAGCCGTTTAATTGGGTGGCAAAACTGTTACCGTTGATGTCGAGGTGGTCGATGCCCCCCTCGATTACAACCTGTTACTTAGAAGAAGTTGGTTCTATGCTATGACTGTCATCGCCTCGTCGGTGTTTCGATGTGTACAATTCCCTCATCAAGGCAAAATTGTCACTATCGACCAACTAGATTTCCGTACACCTGATGCTCGTGCTCCTGCTACCAACAACATTCCTTTTCTGGGAGACCACAAGATTACGTATGAAAGCATTGGTGTTGGCTTGTTGAAATACTCTAGCCTTATGGGTACCTTCCCTACACCACTTCCACCCACCACACATCATATTTCCACCATCAATATGATTTCGACCATAGCTTATCAATCTTTGGAATCATCTGACCCTTGGATTGTACCTAGTCCTCTAGAATTTAATGTACTAGGTGACACCATGCCATTTAGCCCAGCCAAGGTGGCATACATTGCTATTCAATCTTCCTTTCCCTCCCCGGAAAACCCACATCTATTGGCTCTTGATACCTACTCAATGTCGTCATGGTTAACTTCCCTATCGTCTGCAATCGATTACATTTCCCAAATTTTTGCTTCTGACGAATCTATAATGGAAATTATTAGCATTGACGATGTACCTTGGGATGATAGCCATCATCGATCCTCTTTTCTTCTGCCTCTAGAAGAAATTCAAGAAGACATACACTCTGTCTTCCCTCCTGACGTTACCAATTTTCCGCAATCTCCCATCCTCACACATGATACTCTTTCTGAGGGGAATCTCGATAATATTTCTACTACGATCGTTATTGATATTTCGATCAAAGAGGGTGTTGTGGAAAACGTTAACCTCGGTGCTAACTGCACACCCAAAGAGGTGGTCTCTTACACCGCCCTGTTTAAAGAATTATGTGATGTCTTCGCTTGGAGCTACGAAGAAATGCCAGGGATCGACCCCTCGATTGTTGTGCATGAAATCAAGACTTACCCAGCTGCGAAGCCTGTTCAACAGAAACTCCACTCGGTTCATCCCAAGAAAATCGTGGCTATAAAGGCAGAAGTTGAGAAACTTTTGAAATTTGGCTTTATCTATCCTATCCCCTTGACGAAATGGGTTTCCAACCTTGTTTCGGTTGCCAAAAAATAGGGGACCATTCGCATCTGCATTGACTATCGGGATCTCAATAAGGCTTATTCAAAGGACAACTACCCTACGCCCTTCATCGACTAGATCATTGATAATTTTGCTGGGAGTGTAATTTTCTCTTTCATGGATGGTTTCTCCGGGTATAACCAGATTGAAATTTTACCTGTTGATCTTATCGTGGGGAACTTTCGCCTATCGGAAGCTACCATTTGGTCTCAAAAATGATGGTGCTACTTTCCAGCGGGCCATGTCGTATGCTTTCCATGATATCAAGCATATTGCGGAACCTTACCTCGACAACTTACCTGCCCACTCATCCAATCGATCAGATCATATTGATCACCTACGGGCTATTTTTCTTCGATGTTGGTTTTAGCGTATCCGTTTGAACCCACATAAGTGTATTTTGTTGTCGAATCCGGTCGACTCCTCGGTTTCGTTGTCTCTAAGCATGGGATTCGGGTGGATCCCTTAAATATTAAGGCTATTCTGGCTTTACCCTCACCTACTAATTTGACCCAACTCTAAAGTTTGCAAGGGAAAGCAAACTTCCTTCGCCATTTCATTTGTAACTACACTGAGATAACTAAAGGATTCATGCGATTGTTGCAGAAAAATGCCCCTTTCATCTGGGATGGCACTGCTCAACGATCGTTTGATGCTCTCAAGCATGCCTTGACCCACACACCTTTGTTGCATCCTTTGGATTATACAAAGGACTACATCCTTTACTTAGCTGCCTCTACTTCCACTATTGCGATGGTGTTAGTTCAGGAGGACCCCAGCGGTGAAGAACATGTGATCTATTACATGAGCAAGAGTCTATCTGGACCCAAACTTTGATATTCACATGTAGAGAAACTGGCTCTGGCAGCCGTCATCGCCGTCCACAGATTTCGCCACTACATCCTTCCATGCACCACCACTGTTATTGCAGACTCAAACCCCATGTATCATATCTTGACACGTCAAGTGCTTGGGGGAAAATACTCCAAATGGATCATCATCCTTCAGGAATTTGATCTTGAATTTGCGAAGTCCAAAGCCAAAAAGTCCCTGGTGTTTGTGGAGCTTATCTACGACCTTCCCCATGCTGATGAAGATGATGAACCCATAGATTCTCTTCCTGATGAAACTATGTTCCTCATCAGCACATCTGATCTGTGGTATGGAGATATCCTCCTTTATCTCCAAACCCAACGTTTTCAACCTGGTATTTCTCGTGAAGAGCATCGACGTATTCGTCACCATTCTCATCGTTACCTCATCGTTGGTGACTCTTTGTATCGCCATGGTATTGATACTATCCTTCGACGATGTTTGAATTATGAAGAGGCTGAACACGTTCTGAATGACTTTCACCTTGGAGCTTGTGGTGGTCACCTTTCTGGGATGGATACAACCCAGAACATTTTACGTGCCAGCTATTTTTGGCCCTCGATTTTCAAAGATTGTATTGAGTCAGTCAAAAAATGCCCACCCTGCCAAGTTTTTAACAAAAAGGCACGAACCGACCTTGCTTCGCTGCACCCCATTATTTCCATCGACCCCTTTTCCAAACGGGGTATCAATTTCATGCAGTGTAGGCCTACCTCAGCCCGGGGGAACTGTTATATAATCGTCACCGTCGATTACTTTAAAAAATGGGATGAGGCTATGCCTACCTTTTTGAACGATGGTCGTACTGCAACTCTTTTTTTTTTTAACCACATCATCACTCATTTTGGTGTACCACATGCCATTGTCATTGATCACGGTTCACACTTTAAGAACCAGATGATGAGTGAGTTGCATGCCAAGTTGGGTTTTTTCCATGAAAACTCATCCCCATACTACCATCAAGCCAATGAACAAGTTGAAGCTATAAACAAGGTCCTTAAAACCATGATTCAACATATGGTAGGGGCAAACAAGACATCCTGGCATCTACAACTTTTCTCCTCTCTCTGGGCTTACTGTACTTCCATAAAAACCAAAACTGGGTTCACTCCTTTCCAGTTAGTGTATGGCATCGAAGTTGTTTGACCAATCGAGTGCGAGATTCCATCTCTGAAACTTAAAGTAGAAATCCTACCCCATACTTAAGCCGAAGAAGAACGTTTCTTACATCTGACTAGGCTGGATGAAACACGTCGTGATGTCGCTCTTGTTAACAAGGCACATAAAAAATGGATAAAAAATCAATACGACAAATCCGTTCATCCTCTGACTTTTGCAGAAGGAGACTTAGTCCTCATCTATGACTAGGCTCATGACAAGTTAGGGACAGGTAAGTTAGAACCTCTATGGCATGGCCCTTACATTGTGAAAGTGTTTTGCATAGAGGCACCTATGAGTTGGTCGATTATGACGGAATCTCCTTGGGTGAGCCTCAGAATGGGCTTTACCTTAAAAATTACTATGCCTAGATCACCTAGCATGCGTGCTTTGTGCATTATTGTATTTTGGTTTGGTGTGTCTGTTTCTTTTACGTACTCGAGTTTTAACTTTGCCACTCATATTGTGTCTTGTTTTTTCATGCGCAGATGATGTCTTCCTTTCCTATATTTGTCATATTTGCGGATGGCGCTAGTCAACACACCCAGAACGTTGCTTCTGCAACATGGGTCATTTACTAGTCTGACGAGTTGGTGAATTCGGGAGGTATTTTCTTAGGATCAACAACTAACAACATGGAAGAATATCATGTTGTCATCAGACTTTTGACCCAAGCCTCATCCCTAGGTGTCTCCTGTAGGATCGTTAACCTAGACTCGCAACTCGTGGTCTGTCAACTTAATCGTGTCTACGTTATTCGTAATCCTATCCTGCTACGTCTCCAGCTACGGGTTCGTTGCCTTGAACGAATGTTTGATTACATCGAATACAGACATATTCCAAGAGAACTCAATAACGTTTCAGATTCGTTAGCCAATTACATCATGGATCGGTATCTCACACATAGATAAGGTTTCATGAAGGAAGATAAATTGTACACCACATGTAAATTAAAACACATCACATTAAAGACATCATTATTTGCAAATCATTTGGCACT
>ML785681.1:100948-129344 GCA_009831015.1 Picea engelmannii | reverse complement strand
TGTTGTAAAATAAAAAAAACACACTTGACAAGGTATTGTTTGGTCTCTTACCTGACACATCCAAAGCTTCTCCTACTGGTAGAACTAAATCCATACTTCCACGGAAGTCCACCTCGGCATATGGGAAGTCTTGTATACAAAGGTATTGGCGTCTCAACCAAGAAAATAAGTCACTAGTGAAATGAAACTCTGACTCTGCCACTACTCTCAGAGATAGACTACTCCATCACTCCATCTGTGGTTCTCCCACTGGCCGTACTGCCAATTCTATTTGAGGTTGCATCTGAGGGATGCGCTCTAAGAAGAATGAGACCAAGAAAGAACCATACCCAAACTGCTTCTACCCCGCTCTGCATCTCAAAATCTGTTCCTTCACGTTCTAAAGAAACCCTACTCTTCAGTTAAACAGTGTTGGCTCTAAACACTGTAAACCGTAGGCCACCTGTGATCTTGACGCCAGATGCGCACTGGTGCTTCTTGTTACACTCGTGATGGTGAAAACAATAGACTGAAGGGTTAATTCTCTGATATCCTTGATGGGGATTCTACCTCCCACCAGTCTCGCTCCCGGGACACAGTAACGTGTCAGGTACACATCCACGGGTTCAGAAAGTGCCCTCTGTCCGGAAAAAACTATAGGAACCCCTCTTTTTGAGAGGCCAGTTAATAAGTACACATCTTCCAACTCAATGGTTAGAAGTTGTGTTCCAATTCGGAACCCTTGCTCCGCGATGTCCCACAAACTGATCATATGCTCAAGCAGAAGGATTTATTTCTTCATTTTTTGCAGTTTAAAGAATTTGAGAAGATCACAATCTCTCAACGTGGCCTGCATATGAGGACTTCGCAAAGTAGCCACATCGCCGAGCTCATGCTCCCGTTCTTTCTATTCCATCATGGTTGTTGCCGAAATCACCTGCAAACAACAAAAAACTTCATTAGTCACGCTTTCGACACTTTTTTAAGAAATTGAAAAAAATCTTTAAATTCATCATCTATGTTGTTCAAAATACCCATGCCCCTTCTATTGCTCATCATAACTTCAAGACAACCTCATAACCAATAGTAAAACGTTTTTAAATTAAAACGAATGTCACCCACAGTTTGATGGTTGCGTGGGCGTTTTTTGGGTTTCCTATTGTGTTCTTTGGGAAAAATGACCTACCCACTCATGTATCAACATGTTGGCATTCATGCCACGGCCTTGTGAAGGCAATTTTATAAATGGGCATCATTTTCCCATCGTTTTGAAGAAGGGTCGATTTGATTTAGGCGTTTTTTTTTACATCCTAGGGCTTCGGTTTTTATTCCATTATTGCTTTGAAAACAAATTATAAACCGTTTAATTGAAAGAGGAAGACACAAGCACTTACCTGGTCCAAACGACGAGGGAAATGATCGACCGTAGCTCCGGTGCCGAGCAAAACAAGATTCACCTCCCAAATGTGAATTTCCACTGCTACAAATCCTTATACAAATGAAATGGTGATTGAAATTTTTTCCTTGTATTAATATTTATAAATTTTCATTTTTTCATAAGGTATAGTTATTTTTTATTTTTTTTGAAAGTATTTCGGAGGCCCTATTAAACCCCTGGATTGCAGTTTTTGACATTGTTGAGAGATTTCAGAGAAGTTTTGATCATTTTTTCACCGTGCCATGAGCATAGTCTTATTTCATTCTCAAGCTTGAAAATATAAGAATGCGCCGGGTAAACTTTTATCTCTTTTTCGGACCCACATGGCTACACAAAAAAGGAACCCCCTGGAGTCATCTTTAAGTCGTTTTCAGACTCTCTAAATATGAAAAACCACTGAGTTTACCTTCTCTGGACTCGTTAAACCATCATACATTGAAGGGCCCATACGGGACCAAACCCTTACTTCTTCCAGTTCATTAAACAAAGGAAGAGGGACTTACCAAAGGTAAGTTATATCGAGCATGTGTTACCCTCCTCGAGCTAGTTAAATAAAAAAGAGGTACTCATCTATCTGGATGGGGGAAAAATTGAAAGAAGCAAGCCAATCAGTCCTTGAGAACGTCACCAGTAATCCTTACAATCACCCTTGAACACGACACTTTGTTTTTGCATGCATTTTAATCCGCTGAACCTCTACATTGAACCAATCCTCTGAGTTTCCTTAATCCTGTGGGTCACCTGGCGAAAGTCACAGTATCCATTGCATCATCATGTTTTGGTCCATGTCATGTTTCTGCTGTTGTGCCTCAGTGTTCAAGGGAAGTATCTTCCTCGAGAGTCAACCTTCACAAATCCATGTTTCAATACCTGTGTCAGTCCATGTTCTTTTGATTCACCAATTACATCTTTGTGTTAGTTTCATGTCGTTGATGGATTGATGATGGAGAAAAGTGGGTGTGTGAGTCAAATTTGAGTCCAAAAACCCTCCCATATTGTTAAGGCATGCAAATAGTCTGTCCATATAAAATTTTGGTACATACAGAAATAGTTTGAAAAAATTTCAACATTGGCCCCATTCAGAGGTCATTGTTGCCCATGTCTAGTCCTAGTACAATTTATGATCGGTTCGACAGTACACATGTCCCTGCATCTAGTACTGAAAGGGAATATTTTTATGGTGTTGATTAAGAAATCAACGAAAAAGAGGGAGTTTTCATCACAACTACGACACACATACATTGTATATACATTAATGTAGAACATGATAGAAAAATGAAGAAAGGATGATGCAAACTTAAAACTTGGGTCAACCAATTTGTGTACTTTGAAAGAAAAATAGGGTTTATGGTTTACATGATAAATTGATGATGGAAACAAGTGGGTTTGTGAGTCAAATTTGAGTCCAGAAAACCTCCCATATTGATAAGGCATGCAAATAGTCTATCCATGTGAAATTTCAGTGCATACATAAACAATTTGAAAAAATTTCAACGTTGGTCCCATTCATAGGTCATACGATGATGATGACATTTATTGATCATTCCAGGTATATTTCTCATTCATGAGGCCAAAATCATATCAGCTCATGCATATTTAGACCTTATTGCAACATTGATTGCATTAAGGTAGCTTATTTTAACTATGTATTTCTCCACAAGAAAGAGAGAGAGTTAACCTATGGTAGCCAATTTTCTTTTAAAAGAGATTAATAATAGTTTATACTTGCATTTTTAATGAACCAATTCTTCAGTGATGGGGATTCATAACCATATAGCACTTTAAATTGGGTAATTTTGGAGCTAGAGTAATACATAATATCATACCAATATTCTGTTAGATGGAACCACCGCATCCATTTCCTTTGTTTATCCCATGTGTACATTTGCAGATTCTTGCGACAAATTATCTATACTTGGAACCACATTATCCATTTCCTTTGTTTATCCCATGTAAATATTCTTGCGACGAATTATCTATACTATCAATGAACTTTTTTCGTCGATAGTATAGCTAATTCATCACAAGATTATTTACATTCACCACTCTTGCGACGATATCCTTTCCTTGTCTCTTGCCGACGAATTCCCTTCTTTGTGTGTGTGTGTATATATATATATATATATATATATATATATATATATATATATATATATATATATATAAAAGAAGATAATCCAATATCATATTTCTCTACTTCTATTGAGACTACTCTCTCTATGTTTTAAAAGATAACTACATGACACTACACTTAAATGACAAATTCCAACACTTGATGGTTTTAATTAGGATTCATTTCATATTTGGTTTATCAACTTGAAATTAAAATTTGATACTTTGCAAGCTAGTACCTTGAGTCAAATACATATGAAAAATAGGGTTTATGGTTTACATGATGAATTGATGATGGAAACAAGTGGGCGTGTGAGTCAAATTTTAGTCCAAAAACCCTCCCATATCGTTAAGACATGTGAATAGTCTATCCATGTCAAACTTTAGTGCATACAGAAAAAGATGAATTTTTCATCACAACAAAAATTTCAAACGAAACGAGGCCAAGATCGAATATATATTAGAGTGGGTGTAGTGTGAGTCATATTTGAGTTTGGAAACACACATTCTTCTTGACACATAACTCATGGGACAAAGTCCCATGTTTTCAAATAGTTTCAATGAAAATTCTATAGAAATGACAAAAACGTTGTCATTTCATAAATTCTTTCAATCCATACATTCATCCAGTCAAGATTGTTTACAATGTATAAATGCAGTGCATCCCACTCTTGAGCAACTGAATCAAAAAATGATAATTCACCAATATTAAATATTAGTTATAACGTCCATGCAAGTTATAAATATTAATAATTTATTAAATAACTTATATTAATATATTAATGAGTATGATCATATACACAAAAAACAAAACTTTATATGTATTATTAATATAAATCTCCACAATTATTAATATATTACCTCTCATTTTTTTCGTTCTACCTTTCCCCAATAGGTACTCTTGATCTTCAAATTTTTTGATGGACTTCACATGCCAAATGCGATCCATTGCATGCATAGTTGGCACTGCTAATTTAGGAAGATACTAATTAATATACACCATGGATTGATATACCATATATCCCTCCACCATAGAACCCTCGGGACATGATCTTTGTCTAACCAATGCCTTCAATGATTTCAAGTGCCTCTCCACCATCCACATTGACCTTGTGTGAACATGTCCACAAATTTCAATCTCCTCAACTTGGTGTATGAGGTAGTGTTCTTGTGCATTGAAAAATGTTGGAGGTATATACTTTTTCATTTCACACATTAGACAAGGAATTTCTCTCTTCCAATACTTTATATAAACTTCATGGATTTCTTTCAATGACAACCATCTACATGAGATCATGACACAAGAAAATAACATGTTTCAAAATAACATAATATAATATATTACATTACAAGTAAAGCACATGTCATTAAGTACAACAACAAATTGAAAGAACATTTTGCATATAAATCACAACTACTTACCTCATGTATTTTCCAAGATCATATTTAACTTGTTTGACATTGTTGTCAAAGTCATTTGGGAGAGATAGTGGTAGAACATACTGTAACAAAAAAAAATGAAACGTTATTTGTTTCGACCAAAGTAGACAAAAATAAAAATAAAAAATTAAAATATGTATAAGGCCAATATATATAAATATGTATACCAAAATTATTACCTTAATGAAGGTATGCCAATCATGTGTTTTTACCCCACCAAATTCAACTTTCTTCGTTAAAATATTATTTATGTTTGAAGCAAAACCCATGGGAAATTTAATTCTTTGAATGACCTCTTTTACATCATTGCTTTGTTGCTCTGTTAATAACCGTGGAAGGTTATTTTGGTCTAGTCCATCTCTATTTGATCGGATCTCACTTCGCATTGCATGATTGGCTTCCTAAATGTCAATACAACTTTTGACAATTTTTTCTTTATCCCTCCTACCATCTATGATTCACCATAACGTTTCTGTCACATTCTTTCCGATATGCATTGTATCAAACAAATGAGCTATTTTTAGTTACTCATAGTAGGGAAACCTCATGAATTGAGTGGGATAACATTTCATTCCTCGTGGAAGCCCATTATTAATACCTTCATGATGGTGACCTTCATGAAGCATATAAGAAATCACAAAAATAATTATCAAATATGGTAAAATAAATTCAATGATTAAAATAAACATTCAAAACATTACATGATATACGATACATAAAGAAATTGTGTACCTTGACTATTTCTATTATATTCCAACCTCCATATGTGAGGTGTCATTCTTCATGGTTTTAAACCAATCTCTTCTTTCCCATTGAAAATATGTTTTTCAATAGTACGATACCTATGGTTCTTAGGGAGGAGGTTCCTATACTCATCAAACACCACCTTTCCTAAAATTTTTGAATGATGATACTTCATGTTAGGACCACAAAATGGACATGCAAATTTACCCTTTGTTTGAAGACCTGCAACAAATGGATTAATGTCAATTATACAATGAGATTATTTAAAAATTAAACATGCAACATGATATCTTTAAAAAATTATATAGTATTAAAGAGCAATAGAATGCTACATACAACAAAAATGTGTTAGTCTTGGGGAATCATGAATTGTCCATAAAAGTATTCCATGGAATTTAAATTTCTTCTCCTCGATTGGTTTACAGATGTCATACATAGTGATGCTAGCCCATAACTTTAGTAGCTCGTCGATAAGAGGCTCGATATATACATTCGTATCTTTAACCTGGTACTTACCTAATTGTTTGAAATTAGACATAATTACTATAACCATGATATGTATATATAAGTAAATAAATAAACAAAGGATATTATGCAAAAAATGAAACAAACGAAAATGTTAGATTCAAAAAATTAATGTAAACAAATTCCTAAAACAATCATTGTCAACATTATGTGCTCCCTCGTTATTGACATCTAAGGAGGAATGTTATTGTTGATAAAAAAAATAGGCCACACTGAGTAAATAGACCTAATCTCTCCGAATGAATTAACACTGCCAGTTGCCAATGAAAGACTAACATTATGAGGTTCATCTTTGAAATCTGCCCATTTTTCCTCAATTTCCCTAAATGCATAACCATCGACAGGAATTCGAAGAACACGATCTCCACTTTTGTTACGTGCATGGTAATCCATAAATTGTTCTATGCTTTCACACATGAACAATTGCTACAAACGTGGAATTATGGGAATATGATGAAGAACCTTTCGAGGCACCCTTTTTGTTACTTGATCGGTTCGATATCTACTGATAAGACATTGCAGGAATTATGTTTTCGAAGCATGTTGTCCATAATATATAATATGATCATTAGGACATGCATCTATAGTTTGATAATCCATTCCAATGTCTTTCATAATGGCATGCAAATCTCGATATGTGCGAGGTAAAATATTTGACGATGGTAACAAAAGTTCACCTAACAATCTACAACATAACAAATAACTAGTTAATGTAAATAATATTAATCGTAAAAATTGCATTCTTATTTTACACATTAATTAACACTAAAAACAAATAGAAAAAAGTCAGCATTTATGTATAATATGAGATGAAACATATTACATACCTTAGGATCTGTTTCATACAAGTGTTTGAAAAATTATTCATAACCTTTAAGTTCACTAGCAGCAATGTAGCGGAGATAATATTTTCTCTTGATCCTTCATAAAGTCGTTTATTTTCCTTTTCTAATAGAGGTTCATCATAAATACCATCACTGTGCCCATCCTCATCCAGCTGAGAAACCAAATCTTGGATCATTTGATTTGTCCCATCATCTTCTTCCATGGGATCATTAACTTGATTTTTCCCATCATCTTCTTCCATGAGATCCTCATTTGCTTGATCATGCTCCTCATCTTGTACAACATCATTTCTACTACTACTTGGTGCAATATTCTACAAAAAGTTAGAGGGAAACTCTAACTTTATAATTACAAACAATCATGCAAAATTAGTGTGTATAACAAATATTCAAACAAAACACACACACACACATAATCGACAATATAAAAACATATAATGAATATATAGCTAATAATTACCACAAGATGATATTCATTCGATCCCCCACCAATGTGTCTATATTTCCTACAATTTTTTTTAGCTATTGCTATTAAAATTCTTACGGGACGTGTAGTGCAACATATTTTGCAAGGGAAATAACATCTACCATCACCCTTTTCACCCTCTTTACTTTTTTTCCCACCTCTAATATTCTGCGACATTCTTCCACACAAAAATACCCTTTCTGAACCGTCGTTGTTATAACAAGATTGTCGCAATATTTATAGATATTTTTTTCGTCGCAATAGCGATGAACAGTGACCAAATCAATGTTGACTTTGTCAAAGAGTATAACGGTCAATGTTGACTTTATCAAATATTGTAACAATCAATGGTTATCGTCGCTCTTGCGATGAAATTTGACCAAATCAATGTTGACTTTGTCAAAGAGTATAACAGTCAATATTGACTTTATCAAATAGTGTAACGGTCAATGGTTATCATCGCTCTTGCGATGAATGCATAAGTTCATGGAAAGAGAAGCGATAGTCCACTATCTTCATGTTCATCGTAAGAGTGACAAACATATGGATTCGTCGATAGAGCGACGAATACAGGCTGGATTTATAATAAAATTGAAAAATTGAACTCTTTCTCTTGAATTTTGCAATGAAAGAGTACTTTCGTCGCAAGTAGTCGTCACAAATTTTTCAATATGTAGTAGTGAGAGGTACCCCAGTAGGTGAGGAGAAGATATCTAAGTATTTTTCCATGACCTTATCCACTTGCTTCTGATGTGTAAAGAGATCGTCCGCAGAGGCTCTGGATGTGGCTGTGAGATTTCGCTCACTTTGAGAGCGAATAACGAAGAAGACAAACTTCCCGGTCTGAGAGATTACCTTCCTGCATTAGTTGGAAGATATCAAGGAAATAGCACTAGGTGGGACTGCCTCAGGTATCCTGTTCAAAGTAGTAATAACACTGCGAGGCCTAGACTCATATACAACATGATGTTTCCATAAATAAGGTTGGCCCAAAAGTGTTGGACAACTGAGAGGGGGGGTGAATCAGTTGTTACCGCGCTTAAACACTTATGGTTCTTTTAAAATATTTACAAGGCACTCAATGATGATCACAATAATGCATGGAAATGAACAATGGCACATTCAACATCATTCACATATATGATAAACACAGAGACAGATATTTCCCAAGGAAACCCATACAGGGTAAAAACCTCTTCTTCTTTATATGATAAGTATTATTTACATTCTTTACATTATCATACATTTGAGCACCAACTCATTGTGAGGCTACAACCTCTGTTTTGCAAGCTGCAACTTGCTGAGAGCACCAACTCTCTGTTTTTCTCTAGCACCCACTAGAAGGAAGCACCAACTCCCTACTTTATCTAGCACCAACTAGAAGGAAGCACCAACTCCCTGTTTTCTCTAGCACCAACTAGAAGGAAGCACCAACTCCATATGTTCAAGCCCCCACTTGAACCTCTGAGCACACCAGTCCTCCCTAGCACCTCCCAACCACCCTGGATTATGAATATGAAATACTGAAACCTATTACAGTGATATAGTGTTCAATAACAGCTTACCAGTCTCATCACTGTTCTGCAAGATTTTGCTACTCAGACTTCCTCACTGTCTTCCAGCATGCATCTGCTGCCCATTATGTTCTTCTGCTTTTTATGCTCTGTGCGCCATGTTCATTTGCTGCACAATTCTTCTTCTATTCTTTTTAGCTGCTGCACTCTGATCCTTCTTCATGCATGAATCACCTTCAACAACAACATCCACAACAACTCCAGCAACAACAACAACCACATCTCTTCTATGTACTGTGTATTTATAGCTTTTGTGCACCTTGTGCATGCAATGCGTGAAATACCTCTGCATACTCATACCACGCCGATATCCTCCACAACTCAAGTTCTCTGTCTGATCATCATCATGACTCTTTAGCTTCTCTGGCCGTTTTTCCACTCGTTCAGCATCACTGCATGTTATGCTGATATTCCTCAGCCTCTCTGGCAGTTGAGACTCTTTGTCTTCTCTGGCACAGTGGAGCTTATCCTTTCTGTTTCAGTTACATACTTCAACACTCATCCATCTATCAATTTCCTCCACGAACAGTCTTCATTCCACTGGTAGATTCCTTGAGACTCTTCACCTTCTCTGTCAATCACACTCGAGTCTCTTCCAGTCCTTCGGCAGAAACCATCAGTGGCTTCTAGCAGTTACACTGTGAAGTGCAACAGTAGCCCTCCAATCAAATTTGAATTCACCTGCACCATTGGATGGTGTTCGTATGGTCTTGCGTATAAATCATATGTCCACTAGTTGTGACCGAGCGCTAAACAGAATTTGAATTTCGCGATCTCGCCTCTCGGCATTCCTATCATACAGGATCTCGACACTCCAACTCACAAATGCTGAAACTCCGAGATGGAGCTTAACACCTCTAGCTTCTTCCCCTCACATGACCACCTTCGGTGACCGCAGGTTGCACCAAGAGGCACTTCGTATTCCACGAGCATGTCAACTTTATCGAACCTGATCAACGGTCAATATCTCCAATGATATGATGGTCCAGATCTTATCGCGATCTCCCACCTCGCGAGTTCTATGATGAAGGGTCTCGTTGCTCCAAGTCGCGATTGCCGAGACTCTGAGATGGATCCTGATCAACGGTCAAGATATTCAATGATCTGATGGTCCAGATCTCATCGCGATCTTACACCTCGCGAGTTCTATGATGAAGGGTCTCATTGCTCCAAGTCGCGATCGCCGAGACTCCGAGATGGAGCCTGATCAATGGTCTAGATCTTCAATGATCTGATGGTCCAGATCTCATCGCGATCTCGCACCTTGTGAGTTCTATGATGAAGGGTATCGTTGCTCCAAGTCGCGATAGGCGAGATTCCGAGATGGAGCTTAGATCAATGATCTAGGCTTTTGGTTATTCGATGATCCTGATATTTTCACGATCTCACATCTCGCGGTTCCTTAGATGTGGGTTCTTTTCACTCCAAGTCGCGATAGGTGAAGCTCTGAAATGGATTCGGATCAACGGTCTAGATCACACCTTGATCTAACGGCTGTGGTTAACTCACGATTTCACATATCGCTATTCCTAAGATGGAGGTTCTTGTCACTCCAAGTCGTGATAGGCGAAGCTTTGAGATGGAGCTCAGATCAACGGTCCTCCTTCTTAGTGATCTGACGGTCTTGATATTTTCATGATCTCACATCTCGCTGATACTTAGATGGAGATTCTCGTCACTACAAGTCGTGATAGGCGAGACTCCGAGATGGAGCTTTGTGGTGCTCCGATCTTTCGCCACGCGTCCTCTTGATCAACGGTCCACGACTGTCCCCAATGGATGGTCAGGATTCCTTCATAGCTTTGGAGAGTTGTATGACTCTTGGACTTATCCGCCTTGCAACTTCACCATATCTAATGGCTATTGAGCCTTCGTAGATACCCCAGATCCTACGGCCCAGATCTTCTCGTGATTTCGTCGCTTCATGATTTCGTTGCTTCGCCGTGTAATGAACATGCATGTCCTCCCTGATCCAACAATGGATGTACCCCATGCTTAGATCAAATGCCCGAGATCTATTCTCATCTACTGCATGCTACTCCTCTCTGAATTCATATCTGACGATCATCGGGGATTCTGAATAAGATCCAACATTCACTATTGCTCCTCCTCTTCCATTATCACTGAGCTACTAATCATGCTGATCTTTGCCATCGCCGTTCTTGCCATGAATGACAAGCTTACTCTCAATTGTAAACCTTCCAACAAAAATAACATTACAGACTTCGAGAGGAGAAACATCACATAATACCTCATCTTTGAAGGGCTCGATGTCGTACGACAGTTGACACTGTTGGATGACGCGGAGATCGCTTCCTTGGCAGAGCCATCCAATGGTGTAGGGTTGTGGGTGCGACGTTGTTGGCAGGGCTAGCTGCTTGACGACCTCTGCTGAGATGAGTTTCTTCTGCCTACTACTATCAATGATGAAGTGCAGCGGGATGCCTTTCACCCACATCTGTGAATGGAAAAAGGCCCTCGCGTTCCTCTAGCTCATCTGGTTCACTGGGCTGGAGCTTGGTGGTAGTATTGGTGGCACTGGGTTCTGCATAAATGATCCATATTCTCCTTTCTGGTTCTGACTCAGAGTCAGAACCCGCATCCGATTCAGAGGCTTTCACCTCCACCACCAGCGACTACTTTGAGCAACAATCAACAGTGTTATGCCAGGGGCTCTTATGGAAGTTACACCACTTCTCGGTATCTTTCTTTGTCTTTATGGTGTCCTTCTTTGCTTGTGGTTTGGACTGGTTGTCTTGACACTATCCATATTTTCTCTTTCCTTTGTTCTGTGGGTTGGGTCTACCCTTTCCTTGCTTTTTTTGTGCGGGGTTCCAAGGCCCAAATTTTTGCGTCTTTTGTTTGAGGTTCTGCTTGATTTTGATGGCATATCGATAGGCCGCGCCCAAGGACGAGATGTCTAGAAATTCCACTTTGGTCTAGATGTATCTATGTAAAGCATCGTGATACTTGAGCACCAGAGGTCACTCAGAATCTTTGATACCCACCTTGGTGCGTAAGGTATGGAAGATATTTGTGAACTATGGCACTGCTTGGTCTCTTTCTTGACACAATGTGGTCCATTTTGTATACAGGTCATCATAACTTCCGATAGGGTAGTATTGTTCCTTAATAACATATTTGAAGGACTCCTAGGTGACCATGACTGTAAATAATGAGGGTTCCTTTGTTTCCTTTTGCTCACATAAAGTTTCCCAGCAATCTTTGACATGGGGAACGACTTTGAGGAGCGCAAAAGTAGTATCTTCTCTATTTGAAAAGTTATGGACAGAAAAATACCCTTCTAGTAGATTCAACCATTTGTCTACAACATTTGCGTCTATCTAACCTTCAAATATAGGAATATCAAAGTTAATTTGTACCTTTAAGGGAGCGGTGCCTCCACTCGAGGAAGATGCGTCGCCCGTTGGTAGTCACCGAAGGATTTGAGAAAAACTATCCATCATCTTGTTCCTTTGTTGCATGAGGGATTCCTCAAGCAACATTTTGAAAGGATCTCTTTTCCTATCATCTTTATTTTCTTCCGCCATGGGAGGTCGCTTGGGAGTGCAAGATATTTTGTCTTCAAGAGAAACAATCTCGAGACCCAATTCTTTGTACTCTAACCTCTTTGGGGACATGCATTAAGAATGACAAGGAGCAGACCGTTTTCATACCACTTATCTGGATTTTATGAGAAGAACAAAATGAATACAGATTATTAAAATATTCTTAACACAGAATAACAAAAATACAGTAAAATCGGTTTCTATTCAATAAGGAAATAAGCTGAAACTATAAAATACAGCGGAAAACAAGCTTGTTGGAATGGTGGTGGTTTATCTCTGAGAAGAGATGTGACGACTGCGCTCATTCATAAGAAGATGATTACAATGAGGCTCTGAAGGCCTTTTTACAATAAGCATGAATTCCAAAACCCTAGACATCCAAAAACCTAACCCTAGGAGATGAATTGCCAAAAGTCATGTGGGCCCCATTGGGGTAAGTTAGTACATCAACTTCCCGGGGTTGTAACTTTTGCATACGATCTTTGTTTTAGGCACACGATAGCCCGTTTGAAAGGTCTATCTAAGAAATACACATTTTTCTGTCAGACTCTGAGTTTTTCGTTAGTTTGATTGTGGCGAGCTATAAAAATGTTGTTTAGGGCCTCGAAACGACCCTGAAATTCAGGGGCCCAAAAACTAGGATAAAACGACCAAACTAGAAAATTGCCAAAATGAACCAGTTGGGATAGGTGGGAGGCCACCAAAATCCATATCGATCAATGGAAGACATATTTAGGGAGTATCCATGGCTAATTATTTATATTGATGATATCTTGGTATGTTCAAAGAATCTCCAAGAACAACTCAAACATTTGCAACAGTTTTATGATTTGGTGTTCAGGCACAGTCTGGTTTTATCCAAGACCAAAATGGAAATTGGGAAAATTGAGATCGAATTTCTCAGTTTCAGGATAGAAAAAGGTCAATTAATTCTCCAAGACCATATTTTGAAATCCTTTATAGACTTTCCTGACATTCTTCATGACAAAATACAGTTGTAGAGGTTCCTAGGCAGCCTCAACTATATTCATCCATTCTACAAAGGGCAGGCAGATGATATTTTGATTCTGCAACAAAGATTGAAAAAGAATCCTCAAGCTTGGAATAACGCAATGACTAAAGTTGTCAGGAGGATTAAAGACAAGGTCCAAAATCTTCCACCACTATCCCTACCTACTGGAGAAGGGAACTATATCATAGAAACAGATGCATTAATTAGTACATGGGCAAGTGTACTAATTGAAAAAATTAACGGAGTTGAAACTATATGTTCATATGCTTCAGGTTATTTTCGAGGAGAAGAACTTAATTACCCTTCCAGTCACAAAGAGCTTCTTATTGTAAAACAAACATTGCTCCATTTCAGACTCTATCTCAAATTGGTAAAATTCCTAAGTAGATCTGATCTAAATTTTTACCAGGGATGTTAAAATCTGAAAAGCTCCTTATAGAGTCTCATTCTAGAATTCAAAAATGGATTTTATGGCTAGATAATTTTGATTTTATTGTACAACATAAACCTGGTCATTTAAACTGCCTGGTTGATATGTTAACCACAGAATCCAAGACTGCAAATTTAGCCAAGTTTTCAGCAGGACCATCAAATAAAGGAAAACAACCTATGACTCAAGTAGATGAAGATCGAGATCGATCCACAAGGAGAAAATAAGTTTTGTCAGCAGTAAGTCAAGAAGTAATAGAGATGATACAAAGAAAAAGAAGAAGAACAATTGTCAGCCACATTGATTGAAGAAATCAAGGATTCTCCCATGAAAATCCAGATCCTCGACAAATGGGAGTAGAAGTCATTTGTAAGCCTAAGAAATGCTTCAAAAATGATATGGGGATGTGTTCAAAAATTATCCATAGACTATGATGATGAAGATATGTGTTATTTTGATATTGGCTTTGCACCAATATGTGGGAGCATTATTCCTTACTGTTACAACTGGCTTGTGAAAAGAGGGAAATTGTTGTTTGTGAAAATACTAGAAACTTAGTAAGAAAACCATGGACTGGATGGACTAAAATTTTGTTTGAAAGATTTATGCCAAGGGAGGAATGGTCATCAAAAGGACCTCAATTTATTTTTTATTTTTAGCATGAACTTATGATTGTAGCTCAATATGAACTCTAGTTCAAATTCAAGCTAGAATTTGTTGCTGCATCTTTATACAAACTTGATCCTCCAGAGCTTGTACAATATGAACATGCATTAAAAGATAAGGATAGAAAAATCTAAGGAATAACCCCAGAAGAGGTACTCCTAACCCTTAAAGTTTGAACTTTCTATCAAGGATATTATCTTAAAGATCATAAGCATGCACTTATGCTCGGATCCTTTGTGGGTCATTGCCTTGATGATTTCCTCTTCCCGGTACTAGATGTACTTGAATCTCAGGATCCATATGGATACGACTCCAATATCTCCTAGACTGAAGAAGAGATTCATAATTTGAATAATCTCATGGAGGATTAGTGCGGAAGCATTGTGAACCCTAATTTGTACATAGTATCTTTACTTTGTTGACATGCAATATTTTATAAAATCTTAAAGAGATGCTCTGTTGGTGGCAGTACACTCCACTTTGTACTTTGTGTGTTTTTCAACTATTTTATAGGCCATACCATTTTGTGGGTGATGTAGCACTCCACTTTGTATCTGTCAAGACTGATTCGGGTCCCCATATGTCGAAAGGCCACTAAGGGATGAAATAACAAGTGGTTGTCCCCACTTGCCCTGATTCTTAGTCATATTTTGTATTTATATTTTAGGTCTGATTCGGGTCCCCATATGTTGAAATACCACTAAGGGATGAGATAACAAGTGGTTGTGCCCACTTGCCCTGAATCTTAGTTGTATTTTGTCTTTTGTCAGTCCGATCGGATCATGAGAAATATCCCCTCATGAAAATCATCTTCTTTTGACATAAAGATGTTAGTTAGTAATTCTCGGTTAACCAACTGACGATGCTATAAGTAATGGCCCGAGCCTCTCATTTGATCATTCGAGAGTTGGTATTCAGAGCTCTACAAGTTTGAGTCTAAGCATTGTCCTCTGTGTCATAAGTCTGTAAATAGATTTAGTTTACGTATGCTCTCTCCTCGCATCTATTGATGATCTTGGAGATCAAAAGTAATTGGATAGTCTTCATGTTCTGGAATAAAAGTCATTCTTGTATGGATAAGTTTTGAAGCAGTCTATATGTAACGAAGATAGACGAGATTTCACCTTTGATGAGAGTGCAACTTTCAACAACTCAAAACATGATTGTGCAAAAGAGGTTCATGAGGAGGAGAATGAAGTTACTAGAGTTCCAGAGGCAAAATTAGTTGAACCAGAGGAAGTCATTCATAAGGATAATGACATGGAAAAACCTCAGAGGCCAGCAGAGATTCCTTCTCACAAGAGAACACCAGCTTGGGCACAGGACCTCATCAGAGATGCAGAAAGATATGGTGCCCCAGAAAAATATCTCAGGGAAAGTAAGAAGTTGAAACCATATTCTAGCTATGTGGCATGTTTGTGTGATATCATGGATGCAAATTCGTCCAATTATGAAGAGGCTGCAGAAAAGAGGGTATGGAAGGATTCCATGGGGGAGGAATATCAGTCCATAATAAAGAATTATGTCTGGGATGTGGTCCCCAGACCTAAGGAGAAATCAATATTAAGTTCAAAATGGATCTACAAGATGAAACATGAAGCTGATGGCAATATTGAAAAGTATAAGGCTATATTTGTGGCTCGAGGATTCTCTCAAAAGGAGGGCATTGGCTACGAGGAGGAATTTTCTCCCATGGTGAGATATACCTCGATCAGGACTATACTTTTGTTTTCCACAGTAATGAAATGGAAGGTACATCAGATGGATGTGAAGACAACATTCTTGAATGGTGAAATAAAAGAGGAAGTATATGTGGAGCAACCACAAGGGTTCGAGGTACATGATAGGGAGACACATGTGTGCAGATTGAACAAGGATTTATATGAATTAAAGCAGGCACCCAGAGCATGGTATGACAAGATCGACAATTTTCTGATGAGCTTAGGATTTAAAAAGAGAAGTGTAGATCCTAACCTTTACTTTAAGGTTGTGGATGATGGTACAGTAATACTACTGTTGTATGTGGATGACATGTTTCTAACAGGTGTGGAAAAGTTCATTTCAGAGTGTAAGAGAAAAATGGTTGTTGAGTTTGAGATGAAATATCTTGAGATGATTCATTACTTTTTGGGTCTCAAGGTATGGCAGAGACATGATGAGATCTTTCTGAATCAAGGGAAGTATGCAGTGGAAATCCTGAAGAGGTCCAGGATGATGGAAATTGCAAGGTAATTGCTACACCTATGGTATCAAATATGAATTTGCTGCAAGATACAATTTTATAGACTGTGAATGTTACTTTATACATGCAGATGGTGGGTTAGTTGATGTACTTGACGAACAAGATAAATAAAAATTTGTCAATAATTAAAACTAAAGATTAAATTCTAAGCGGGAAATTTTCTAGTGGTTCGGTGGAACGGTGATACCCTGGTCGAGATTATTTTCCTTTCAATACTTTATTTTAACCATCTTGATCCCTGGTGATGGGGTGCCTCGGTTATCTGGTTTTGCTTTTCGTTCTAAATTTTAATTAGAAGATTATGTAAAATATGAGAGTGCGGTGGTGTAGTTAATTAGAAGATTATGTAAAATATGAGAGTGCTTTAACATAAATAAATCGACCCGGGTCTTACCATTGTTTTGAAGATTTCAAATATCGAATAGATGTCCTTTGAGCTGGCCATTTAATAACTCTCACGGTTGCTGTTAATGAGAATTAATTGAATTTGTTGAAGCATTGGGAGATGAATTAAGATTCAATTAACAACATGAATTCATGCATAACATTACCTAATTCCCAATGGTCTTAAAGAACAAAGTTTTTCTCAGTGTCTTTTTTTGGTTAGTTTTTTCCCAAATCCTTCTACCTTTAATATTTTACTTTAATTAAAGAAATTATTAAAGTAAAGTGTTTTTATTAATTAGTTGAATTTGATATAATGAAATGCTAAAAGTAATTAACAATAGTGAATTAAATTTTAGCCATTGATCTCAAGTGAAGTGAGATGTAATCTCAATTGTGTTGATCCTCAAATGTGTTAAGTCTTTTGTAATTTCTCTCTTGTTTATTTCTTTCCTACACTTAGAAAATTTTCACGAAGCGGGTTCACAAGGCATTTTCATTTTCTTCAAAATTCCGCGACCTCCAAAATATACCATCATGTTCCTCCACTTTCATTTTGCACCCATACTTAGATTTTTTTCAAAATACTTCACCGCAGGTCTAATACATTTCTCTGATTTACTTGTTTATGATCACGTCCCCTCCATCCGACCAATTTCTTATAATTAGTCGATTTTTTTATGATCTACCGCACTTCGTGGGTTGTTACGATTTCTTCCACATACTCTCCACCCCCTGCAAATCCACAATGATGCGACTCTCCATTCATTTTCATCATTCCATACCCACCGACCCACCATACTTCATTACCTCCACGATGTCTTATACTTTGTCAACTTATTAAGATCTCACCACGAGCCACTGTAGCTTTATGACTCCTCTTTACATACCCCTAATCTTGATTGTTCCGATTCATTTTTATAATGAGTCAATTTTTTAAATTTCATCGCAGGCCACGGGTCTATGGGTTCACGATCATTTCATCATGTCTCCACATACTCCCGACTCCACTCCCTCGCCATTCTCATATCACACCATTCCATTATCTTGATTCTCAATCATCTCGCGATAATCCACATCCTTTCTTGTCACTCTCCCCAAGGTACAATTAATGAAAATCTCACACTTGTTATTAATGACGACCTTCTCGAGACAACTCTTCATAAATTCAAATTTAATTCATATTAAGGATCCTTTGAAGCAAGAGTTTGAAGTGTATTATAATAAAAAGGTTAAATTTGGTTATAACATTTACAAAGGACTGTACATTAATCCACCAACTTCATTAAGCATGACAACTAGAAGAAATGAGATCTTCTGCGGAGATACCATCAATTAGTTTGGATGTGAAGATCAAAAGTTTCAGTGGTCAAGAGCATACATATATTATGCTTCATTGTTGCCTCTAGAGAGAAGCTCGTTACCACCAACTTAGGGGTAACTAAGGAGATCATGTCTCAAGCCCCACGAGTTGTAGACATGGAGTGCTGAGAGCCAGATGGACAAAGCATAGCTCCGGAGGGCCCCTTCTTTACATTGATGCATCCTACACATCACCTGCAGTAGCGTCCACCACACCGGTCTAGTTCCCACAAGGCAGTGGGTCTTGCTCCATGAGGTAATGAGTCCAGGTATCATGGTACGCATCACTCTAATATTTGAATCATTTGAACATGTTGCAAAGAATCTTTCTTGATTTTAGAACGTTTTCTTGGAATTTTTGCTCCTTGTCTTATTTAAACATGGGGGGATGTCATTGTGTCCTAGTAATTTGGTTTCCCTCGGGAATAGGTTGCTACTGGATGGTTCCTTGAAGAGTCATCATCCATTCCCTACCATAATTGTCACTTTCCATGCTTCATTCCCTCCACCTCCTCACATTTTGGGACTTTCAAGTGTACTGACCCAAGAAGGGAATGCACCTTATCTCATGGGAAGAAGGGGCTAAAGGCCCAAAGGGTAAAAATAGATGGAAAAATATAAAACCCAATCATCAAACCTTTGATATGCTTCACCTAGGGATCCCCGAGAAAGCAATGAAACACTTCTCTATAAGAATATGGGACCTACAAAATAAATGACAATGAACACTCAACGTGTTAGTTGGTGGATAGGAGGTCTCATCATGAGTTGGCCTATCACGATCATAAGTATTTAGCAATATGACATTACCATTATCTGGTCACCAAACCAGGGTAGTGGCTCTTAGTTGCATGACTAAGGGAAAGGGGGTCTCATCACGTGTCGACCTTCTCATTTCTATGAGGTATTTGTGAATTACACTGTTGTATCTGGACACCAAGCCAGGACAATGGCCTCTAACTAATTCCTTGAAACATGAAGAAAAATAAAAGAAAGAGCTAAGAAGGAGAAAATAACAATAAATGGGCTTGGAAAAAATTGAAATTGAGGACAAGGGGAAGCTCACCCTCCACAAAATCACCCATGGGTAAGACCATACAAACCCTTGTATGTCATGAACCCCATGCCCATAAGTTTACCCCACACCATCTCACATACACACATGACTAGGAAAGGTTTCACTTAGGAAAGACCCTGGACCTGGGAGCCATTAACCCAATAGGGCACCTTGAGACCCCTCCTAAACCTAAATTTCGCAAATTATATAACGTCTTTGAGCATTTCTTTGGTTTAGGTTGTGCTTATGTTCAGTTGGGTGCCCTACAATTTAAACAACTATTGCCAAAATGTGTTGGTGAAAGTTGGGTCACAATCAGATACAATAGAGGTTGGCATGCCATGTAACTTGAAAATATGATCAAGGAAAACTTGTGCGACTAGTGCCGCTGTGAAAGGGTGAGGTAAAACACAGAAATGAGCATAATTGGAGAGGCGATAAACAACCACCATGATGAAGGACTTGTTCCCTGCTTTAGGAAGGTCCACTATAAAATCCATGGAGATATTTGTCCACATTAAAGCTGGAATGGGTAGGGGTTGTAGGGAACCTGAAGACTTGATAGTTTCACCTTTATTACATTGGCACACCTCACATTCAAAGACAAATTGAAGCATATCCTTCTTCATGCATGTCTAGAAAAAAGAACGATGAGGATGAGCATATGTCTTTTGGAAGCCCGAGTGACCCGCAATAGTTGATGAGTGAAACTCATTTAAGATATTCAACTTGAGTGCTGAAGATGGTGATAAAACTATGTTATCCTTATATCAGAGAGTATTATCCTTCCAAGTGTAGCCAATGGGAGGATTAGGGTCATCCCGAAGACATTTAATGATCCTGGAGATAGTCGGGTATGTTAGCCACTCCTGGCATACTTCCTCAAGTGAATCAAGGACTGATAAGGATAAGGAAAAGAGGGATCCATCCTCCTCATGCTGTCATGACAAAGCATCAACCACTATATTGTCTTTGACTTTTTTGTATATGATTTCATATTCATAACCCTACATTTTAGTCAACCACTTGTTTTTTTCGGGCGAGGATAACCTCTGCTCCAAAAAATAATTTAGACTATGGTGATCTGTTTTGATCTGAAAATGATTTCCTAAAAGGTATGGCCTCCATGTGTGCATTGCATGTAGAATGGCCATCATTTTTTTTCATACGTGTATAAGTTGCACCCACTCAACACTTGGCTAGTGAAGACTAGAGGTCGGCCCTATTGGGTGAGGACGACACAAATACCATTGACCGAGGCATATGATTCTACCACAAAAGTTTTTTTTGAAGTCAGGCACTGCTAGGACAAAAGTAGTGCACATGGCGCTTTTTAATGCGATGAAGGCTTGCTCCACAGTAGGTGTCCAATGAAATGCATTCTTCTTAAGAAGGTTGGTCAAGGGCTTAGAAATTTTTCCATAATGGTGGAAAAATTTCCTGTAATATCCTGTGAAACCAAGAAAACCCCTTAGTGATTTAAATTCGTGGATTGTGACCACTCTTGCATAGATTGTATCTCTTTAGGGTCAACTTTTACCCCTTCACGACTCACAATGTGTCCCAAGTACTCCACTTCGTTGGCTCCAAAGGAACATTGGGTCATTTTGAAAAACAATTGGTTGTCCTGCAACAAGTGAAGGACTTTGTCCACATGAAGAAGGTGGCTATCCCAGGTGCGGTTGTAAATGAGGATGTCATCAAAGAAAACTAGGAAAAACTGTCGAAGGTAAGGTTTCAATACTTTATTCATGAGACTTTGGAAGGTGGATGGAGCATTGCAAAGGCCAAAAGGCATGACCAAGAATTCATAATGTCCTTCATGAGTTCTGAAAGCAGTCCTCGGAATATTTTCCTCCTTCATCCTAATCTGGTGATAACCGGAGCAAAGATCCAATTTGGTGAAGACACAGGCACCTTGGAGTTCATCCAAGATATCATCAATGACAGGAATGGGAAACTTATCTTTGATGGTCAGTTTATTTAGGGCCTGAAAATCAGGACGCATGCGCTGAGTACCTTCTTTCTTTAAGACCATCACTACTGGTGAATAATATGGGCTTGTACTATGGAAAATTGTCCCCGCCTGAATCACAGGTTCCAACTCAAACCAAAAACCTACAATCTCTCATTACCCATATGCCTTCCCCACCTTAGGAAGTGTGCCCATTCTCTGCTCAACAATTCCTCAATTTCCCCACTTCCTTTCCAGGGCATCAACAACAGTCCAAATAGGTCTCAGAGCCCTATATCTGTAGTTTTGGCACCTTGGGAAATAAATCCTAGCAATTCTCTCACCTAGAGAGAATGGTCACGGGCTTGAAAACCTGCCTCTTCAATGTCCCACATATCTGATAACCTGATTCTTCAGTCCAACTCCCAAGCTAACCAGGGTACAGGTATAGGTGATAGTAGTAGCAGGATACATATCCACTGGATGAGTGAAGGAATGATGATGGAATGATAGGAAAATGAACTAATTCCAAATTATATGTATGCATATTCTCAACTTGACACTTGTCATGTTGAGAACTACCTTGGGCCCACTTTTCCCCATCCTTAGAACTTAGGATAAAACAATTATCAATGGTTTATACTTTAAGAATATTAATATAATATTCCTTTGGGTTTAAGCCCCCTTAACTTAGCCCCTTATCTCAACTTTTATTCCCCCTTTTCCTAACTAGTGGAGTTTAGTCCCCCATACTCTTTTACATGGTTGGTATGCCGCAGTGATGTGTTTTCATTAATATTTGCATGTGATTACATTTGCATTTATAATATAGGCATACTGTCCTTTTTGTATCTAGGATCACTAGCCTTAAAAACATAAACATATACACAAAAGGTTTTATGGCCTCAAAATCACGCACTTAAGCTGATGTGTGCAGAATCTTGGGATGTGCGCACTCTTCTTTTAGTGCACAACACATGTGCACGCTATACTATGGAATGTGCATACAAATCTAATTCTAAGGCTTGATACAAACAACTCACCAACTTATATACATATGTACATTTATATTTACATTTACAGTTGGGATTCAGTCTAGGGGTATTACATCCTCGACCTTGACTGCCTCATCTTTGTCCTCGACCGTAGTAATCATTTATTCGATCGTAATTATTAGTTTGGTCAATAGCTTCTGTATGATACATTGTTTTTACATTGGCTCGATTTCATGCATTTAAATAACATTCTGATGTTCTGTGACTATGAGTTTCACATATATGACACCACTTAGTGTTCTTTAAAGTGTGTTGGAAATCCTGCACAACATGGTTGGTTAATGCTTCACATATATTACAATATGTTTGAGCTTGTACTCTATGAGCATTTGTTGTTATTGGTAGATGATCGGTGAGGCTACAAGTATCCTTTGTATGTCCTTCTTCAAAGCATGTAGTACACCATAATTCATTTCTTATTATGGATATATTTTTTATGGTTTGTTGTAAATTCTCTATTTTTCCTTCCAATCTTTGAGTCGACGAGGAGGTCTACGGGTCGTCATCGTCCAACTCAATGTGTCGTGCTTTCTGTAATGCATCTTCACAATTAGTTATTTCATATAGGTGTATTGGTGAACAGATTCATTGTAGAAGACCAACTACATACCATTGTACTAACAAAATATGATTGATCGTGGACAATATTTGGCTTAAAAGATCTTTAAATCTTTTTTCATATTCTCGAACCAACTCACCTGGTCTTTGTTTTATTTATTTCAATTTTTTAGCAGCCAATTGTCTGACATATTGAACTTTGAAGAATGTTAGGAAACTATTTTTATTTTTGATTTTGAGCAATTCTATTTTTCTGTGAAATTCATAAACCATGTTAAAGCACGATGTTGAAGGGAAACACCAAATTATGACATCTACTTATCTTCATCTGTGGTGTCCGTAGCATCCTAGAATTTCTCACACACAAACTAGTGTCTTTTTGGGTCCTCATCTCCCCCATAGTTGGGGATGTGGTTAAATCCAAATTTTATTTTGTTTTTAGGAATAATCGCTTTTTGTGGTGTTTGGGTTACCACACTTTTCGACTGAGTTGTTGATTCTTCAGTCGGTTTTTCTTGCGTCGCCTCTTTTGTTGGTCGGTCTTCTACCAGATGGTATTTGAGAAATAACTGCTTCTTGTTGACTATGGAAAGTATTTCTTCGGTCTGAGAAATTTTCTCTTTGTACTCTACTAAATGTCGCTCCAATGGTCGTGTCAGTGCGCAACTATGATTTATTAAAATAATTTCTTCTCTTGATACTAGATTTGGTAGGGGGACCGAGTTGGTGAGATCCTTGATTTGGATGAGCATGTTGTCGAATATATTTCTTCTTGGCTCAATGATGAGCATGTCTCGTAGGTTTCCATGCTCGTCAGTTCTATACCATAATCTTGCAAATTGGTCATTGATCTGAAGTCTTCATTGGAGGAACTCTTTTATTCGCAGGCTAGCTTCCGAAACGGGGGAAGAGTGTATCACTGGTCCTGACTCTTTGTAATCCATTCTTTCAGGTTGGTCTTCCGATTGATAGGAATTCATTCTAGCCTCTATCAACTGTGTATCACTTCTTTTGTCAGGGGTCTTCGCGACTATTGTTATTGCCATCTTTGGTCGATTTATTTCAGAGTCAAACTGCTCATGCGCTTTATCAGGATAACCCTCCCCGATCATTTTTCTATTTGACTTCTGACTATTCCACAGGTTACGAAGCTCTTCTTGTTTCTTTTTCCTTTTATCTTATTCCAATCTCTAGATGTTAGTAGCTTGCTTATGCGCTTGTTTTCCTCTCGACCACATTTATACTTTAGTAATCACAACTCTTAGTATAATTTTCTTGCGACATCTCACAACTTCAACCGACTCCCCATTGCCAACCCGACTTACTCAAAGTCAGTGGTGTTGGCCATGTTCATTTTCTCAGAAAGTAGTTCCAGAATGGTCTTGTGTCCTTGCACCTTGCGTCGAGAAAAGTAAGAGAGAGTTACTAGTAGTTCCTTACATAGGAAAACATAGAATACATACATGAAGACATAGATGAAGATAGACACAAGTAGTGGAATCCCAAAGAACAACACTTTATTATACGATATATCCATACAACAAAATAGATACATTGTCTCTCATAGATCTTGTCTATTTATACTTCTATATCTAGTTACCAGGAAGTTGTAACTACTTAACTTCTTGGGTCAGTCAATTAATAGATGCCTCGACCGACTTATACTTCTTACTTCAACGATTGATCAAATAACTCTTAGTCAACCGTCAGGTCTAGTTGACAGAGTCGACTATCCCCTACAACAAGATCCAAAATTAAGGTGCCAAAATCTCTTGTTCCATAACCAAGACTCATCATTTGAGGCCTTCAAGAAAGCCACACTTGATTCCATACTTAACAAAAATATCCTATTATCTGTCATAGGAACCTTGGCAACAAGGCCATTGTTGTTAAAAATATTACAAAACTTTACTTCAAAAACAATCTTGTAGTTTTTAGAATTTAGTTGCCCTATGCTAATCAAGTTATGCTTTAAACTTGAAACAAACAAAATATCATGTATATGCATAATACTTCCATTCTTGATTTTTATGGCAAGGGTACCTTTTCCCCTTACTTCTGCCTCATTATCATTGCCAAAGTTTACTTTCCCCTTCACACACTCATCTAACTTTACAAACAAATTTTTGTTTCCTATCATGTGATTTGAGTAGCCACTATCTAAATACCATACAAAATCATCTTTGGCATCAAAATTGTTACATGTGAGAAACAAAGTTTTAGAGTTCACACCTTCATCTTTACTAAAATTTGCTTGAGAGGTGTCTCTTTTCTTCTTAAAACAATATCTTTCAAGGTGACCATCTTTATTACAATAGTTGCAATGAAAATTACCTCTCCCAGGGTTGTTGCTTCTTCCTCTACCACAACTTCCTCTTCCTTTGGTGATCCAGGTGGAAATTGGTTTCCACCCACCTATTCCACTGGCTCAAATTACAGTTTTCAATCTTGGCAGATTATCTACAATTTTTGGGTCCCAAACTTTCGGGGCCCTAAATGACGTTTTTTTTGCTCGAAAACACCTACCATGTAGTGAAAGGCAGATTCTAGGATAAACGAAATGTTTTGTCATTAGCTATACCTTTTTGATGAAGTATCGAACGCTCCAAATAGAGTTCGCATGAAAAATTGATGCCCTCGAGAAGTTGATGTATCAACTACCCCCACCGAGGCCCATAAACCTTTTGGCATTTCATCTCTCGGGGTTAGGGTTTTGAATGTTTATGGTTTTCTCATTTTCTAATTTATGTTAAAAATGCCTTTGGAGCCTCATTGTAATTAGCTTCTTGTGAAGGAGCATAGCCGACACATCTCTTCTCAGAGATAAGCTACCACCATTCTAGATAGTTTGTGTTTTTTTGCATTTTATAGTCTTTGTATTTTTAGATAATCATTAATAGAATCTGAGATTTACTATATTATTGTGTTCCTTACCATATCTTTGTGTATTTACTAGTTATATCTATGTTATATTTCTACCTTCATATCGTTCTCAAAATAATTTGGATCATCTATCTCTTCCACGACCTCTACCTCCTCTATTTGATGATGAAGAAAAAGTAGAAGAAACATTCATGGTAGTGGAATATTGTTTCTTCTTGTCGTCAACCTTCAACTTTCTTTGGAAAGATTGATCATGAGCTTCCTCATTCTTTTTTAACTTGTCTTCATGTACTTGAAGGCTTCCAAAGAGATCAACAAGGGTTAGTTGTGATAAATCCCTTGAATCCTCTATAACAATAATGACATGATCAATTTTTTTAGAAAGACTTCTTAAAAAAAATTCAACAATCCTCCTGTCTTCAAGAGATTTTCCATGAGCATGAATAACATTCACAATATTTTGAACTCTAGTGATAAAAGATTCAACACTTTCATTTTCTTTCATAATGAGAGATTCAAAATATCTTCTCATCATTTGGTGTTTGACAACTTTTACCTTTACAGATCCCTTGTATGCCTTATCCAAGTTTTCCCAAGCATCATGGGACTTACTACATTCTGCAATCTTTGGAAACACTATGATGTCAACTCCAGTTTGAAGGATGAACATAGCTTTGGCATCCTTTTTTTGTTCTCCTTCAACTCTGTCTTTTGATCAACAGAGAGAGCATTGTAGGCATCCTGATCAGCTGGCTATATGTTACCTACATAAACAAGCATCCATAAATCTTGTGAGATAAGAAAAGTTCTCATCTTCACACACCAATACTCATAGTTTTTCCCACTCAAAAGAGGAATTTGGTATTGTACTACATTTGAATTATGGGCTATTTCTCCTCCTCCAAAATTAAAAATGTTGTAATCAAGCTACTCTTATACCAAATGAAGGATATGAGCATAAAAGGATTTATGTGACAGTGAAAATCAATCCCAATAGACTCAGATCATGTGTATTTAAAAAAAAATCCCAAAAGAGCACTTGCTCTGTAATAAAAAAAACTATGTTTTTTATACTTTGTTTTAAAAAACAAAATCACAACAACACTTTGAACATTAAAAAGATGTTAGAACAAAATATTGTGAGACAAAATAAATCTCTGATTGCACAAAATTCACTACAACATGATTCTACAACATTTTTTCCAATAAGAATTATAGTAGTACAACACTCTGATAAAATGCTACAGTAGCACACAACTCTGTAAAAAAAAACAAAATGGCTAAATCACTAGAGAAGTCGATCCTCTACACTTTCACATAAGAACAAAGAACTAAGTTTAATAGATGCCCAACAACAACATGAGGATCCAATGATGCCTTTAAGGAAGAAGAATGTGGTAGGTTCACTCGAACACTTGACACTTTTGTTTTTACATCTGGAGTTCAACAACCCAACTACATGTTCATTCACTGCCTAAAATGTAGGCATCAATTATTTCAAATTAATGGGCATTGATGGAGGTCAAAATCAAACATGCATGGAGAATACAAATTTTCAAGCCGAGTACAGAATGAATATAAATGATGACAGGTTTTGAATGAAATGTGACAAGGGATGGTTTCCCACTGCTAATTTTGGGAAAATTCCTCCCCAAATATAGAAAATTTAAAATCTATGATAATAAAAACTAATATTTAAAAAAAATTATAATAATAAAAACTGATTTTTTTTTTTTTGTAAATAAAGTTTGTATTACCTTAAAAATCTTTCATAGCAACATGCATATCAAAAACTTGCCACCTGTCCTGCCATACAAGTGGAAACTAGGCCAGGTGGCGATCTTTCCAATGCATGTCTGAGTTAGCTGCAAAGAGAATTTCCAAACTACTTGCTAGTCTATCCGCAACCATGGCTACTCTAAACATTCTAAATAGAAAAGAAAAATGATAGAAAAGGAAATTAAGTTGTAGGAAAACCCGAATTGCCATCATCCTTGGTTGGGCGCAGAGCTAGCACAAATGGTTGGCAACATGTTGGGCATCTTCTCTTGGCTGGCTCACTTGACATGGCTTTGAACAAAACATATAGGTGCTGAGAAAG
>ML785681.1:88559-100591 GCA_009831015.1 Picea engelmannii | reverse complement strand
CCTATATCTACTGCTAATATGAATTTCTACTGAAACTCGGTAGGGATTTCCTCTTCAATAGGGCAACCACCCAAGTATGTTTGCAAGTCGTCTCCCAGAGGAGAGTGACTGAAAGTGGGAGGGATCTAGAATATCCGAAGCAGAGAGGTGAGTGGAGCCCAGGGGTACCATAGGAGGGGCTTGGCGAATTTCTTCTTCCATAATTGCCATGGGTTGGTCATTCTCCACCCAATTCTGAGAAGAACAAGGTGAAGAAAAATGAGGGTGTTCTGGAGTGATGAGGGGCAAAGAGAGCATAATAGGTGCAGCTGGAGGTCCAGGGTAGTCATGAGCTACATGGGGTAACACAGATTCAACTAGAGGTCCAAGGTAGTGATGGCGAGTAACAAAGCTATAGTAGGGCGGTCCCCGTTTGGGTTTTCCCCTTTCTCTAGGCATTGGGACGGCTGGAACAGAGATTACTTATGACAAGGGGAGGGGACACATATAGGAGGAAGAATTTGAATGGGAGAGAGACCACTGAGAACAAAATCAAACAATAGCCAGAACAATGCAGCGAAATTTGGTGCTTACCTTCTTAATTACCACTTCCTCTATATGTGAAATCTCCATTAAAGCCGAGTGGACAATAAAATGGTGGAACGTACCAGGCTTAACCTAATCCAGCTCAAGCATTGAGGTCGCCATTAATCCGTTCCTCCCATGAAGGCGCACCAACATCCCTCTCACTTGCAAGCCAACCATGCGAATTGGATGAAGTGGGGGGATGGTGGTTGGGGATATTAAATCCCAAATGTGCATGTTTTCCAGCTGTCACCCCATCTGGGGGGGGTGGAACTCTCTAAGTGAAATATCCTTACAATGAGTTAGTAGAGGTGGAGCGGGGGATTGATGGGCTTTGATCAGGATATCCTCTGCTTGGGCTGAGACCCCCTCATTAGCGAGTTTTTCGACCACTTTGTTTGCCTCTCTTCTCACATGAGAAGTAATAAGGGTGAGAGAGGGATGAAGAAGAGAACAAAGGATTTCAAGGGGGTTAAGTAGGCACCAACTTGGAGACAATTTAGTTGGATCAGAACCATTGATGATCTTAGTGGCAATCTCGATGACTACTTGAGAATCCCCTTCAAATATTAGATGGTTTATATCTAGACTAATGGCTAGTTGGATCCCCAGGATGAGGCCCCAAATTTCTACAGAATTGTTGGTATCATTGCCTAGGTGCCCTACTAGGATGTGCATAATCTGCCCATTGTTGTTTTTGAGGACAACTCCAGAACTTGAGGGTCCAGGGTTTCCTTTCAAGGCACCATCAAAATTTAGTTTAACAAAGCTTGTAGGGGGGCAATGCCAAGAAGTGAGGCTAGGAGAAAGGGACAAGGAGCGAAGATGAGTGCTGGGTGAGATGGAGGGTAAGTTGAGATTCCAATTTGAAAGGATTAGATATTCTCGTGGATTGCTAGTGAGGTCTTCCGGTGACCATTGTTGGGCTCTTGTGGTTTCCTGTACATTTCCAAAGATCTGAGACCAGACGAAGGCTGAGGGACAGGTTTGGAATGGAAAATGTGACCGTTTCTCTCTTTCCATAATTTCCAAACAATAAAGCCTAGTAATAATTGCCAAATCCTGTTTAGGATCGGGTTGGTGAAGGTTCCATTTCCCCAATTTTCAATAGTTTGTATGATACTATCTCTGGATCGTTTGGATTGCCGCATTATTTGAGAAGCTTGATCCCAGATCTTCCCGCTGATAGAGCATTGATTTAGTAGATGTTTTGTTGTTTCTTCCTTTTCGTAACAAAGATGGCATATAGAGGGTCCTATAAAACCCCTCTTTTGGAGACTATCCTAGGTGAGGATTTGGTTTTGAACCATAATCCAGAGGCCACAATTTAGACTTCCATATAGTTTTCCATATAGTATCAGTAGCAAGAGTGTGAAAGTTCTCTTGAAGAATGTAGGCTTCACGGATTGTGAAGGTGCCCAAGGAGGAGTGTCCCCATATGATAATATCTGAGCCGTTTCTGATGTAGATTTTCCTTTATGCAATGATGTTGAGCCAAGGTTGAATGTTGTTGTCTTAAGGGGGGAGCGTTTTCCAAGTTCTCCACGATGGATGGCAAGAATCATTCACCCACAGATTTGCTACTCTAAGATCCTCTATCTGAGGCCAATTTTTCTTGAGGGGGTGTAGGCTGTCCATAGAGTTCAAAGGGGGGAGATGTTGCCAAGAGTTGGTCCAAAATAACACATGTTGTCCATCCCAGACTTCCCAGAAAGCGTGTTCTTGTATGAGAGGCCAGTTGCACCATGCAACGTTCCATATGTTAGAACCTTGGATCTGTTCATTGAACCTGATAAGTTGTGTTGTGCTAGTGTGTGGAGCGTATTTTTTCTTCCAAATTTTGGCCCATAGTTCTGTTGGGTACTTGAGCCAGTGCCACCAGATTTTATCCCCCATAATGTTGTTTAATTTTCTTAGATCCTTGAGGCCAAGACCTCCCTTAGATTTGGGTTTGCAGACCATCGCCCATTTTTTCCCAGGATCGTGCCCATGCCAAAGGAAATTTCTCTGAAAGTTTCGTATGGTTTTGATGACCGACTGAGGGGATCCCAAACTGAGAAGAGATAGGCGGGGATAGCTTAAAGAACCGACTTTACGAGGACTAGTCTCTCTGCAATGTTTAGGGATCTGAAGATCCAATAATAAAAACTTATATTACAAAAATTATAATAATTAAAAAACTTAAAACTTAAAATCTATAATCTAAAATATAAAAGTTTAAAAAAATATAATAATGAAAAATAATATGACATAAATTATAATAATTAAAAAAATGGAAAAAATTATAATAATGTAAAATAATATCAAAACAATTATAATAATTAAAAAAATTGAATTTTAAAGTATTGAGAAATTTGTAACTCATTTTTTTTAATCATCTCATTAAATACTTAATACATTTAAAATTAAAATATATTCATATTACGTGAGGAGGATATTCCATGATTTCTTGTCAACATTATGTATATGGGAAAATTCTTTAAAAATATAAATATTTATATAAAATCTAATTTTATTTTTATTAAAAAATCTTAATTTTTATGTTTTTAAAACAATTTAAAATTAAAAAGAAGATATATATATATATAAGTATAAACGCGTGGATCATATGAAGAGATTCGAAAAATTGAAATAGTCAATACTCTTTTTACACCGAAGGTGTTTTTAAGGGGGCGGTTCTGTGCAAGCCTTCATCGTCCGTCAATAGGCACTTGGAACCGATAATCCCGCCTGGTACACGCGTCATCTACTATTTCACTAGTCCACAAAAGCATACCCCTATTGAATTCCCAGAAACATTTAAGACCTTAATCTTCACAAGATTCCCAACAGAATCCGACTGCGCTGTCAACTGATTTGAGTGAAGGTCCAGATGAATAAGATTCACCAGACTCATCACAGATTCAGGCAAGCTCTGCAATAAACAATTAAATCTTCGTCAATCTATTCATACAAATTCGTCCCTGGACTACAAATAAAGAACATTCTTGAAATAATCTTACCTCCAAGTTATTATTAGAAAGGTCGAGCTTGACCAACATAGATGACATATTCTGTATTGCGTCTGGAACGCTGTCGAGGAGAATTCCGCTAAGGTCGAGCTTTAGGGAGGTGTTCTTTTGTCAAAATTCAGCAAAGGTGTTTACTGTATAAGATCTTAAATAAATTCAATTTTTCCTTGTAGTGAATATTTGGTAGCGTACTAAACATCATCCATGCTCGGTGGAGCTAAAAGAGAGGCGATGGCCTTCAATTTCTGGCATCTCTCTGACTCGATGCGCGCTAGATCTTGGCGAGATTGCTCCAGCAAAGAATGACCGGATCGAGGCCATCACAAAGAATGAGTTCAAACAAAATAAGTCGATTTAGAAAGAGAAATTCGATCAAAAACAACGTGAAGAACCGATTTCAAGCGATCTTGAACTGATTTTGTATACTAATCAAACCTTCATACCTAGCTATTATGAAGGTATCCCTATATGTTCATAAGATTAAGAATAGACGACATATTCTTACGGTTGTGAATTAAGAATATTATTAGTATCTTAAAATTTATACCGCTATATGTTCATAAGATTATGAAACCGATTTATTGGTATGGGTGGTTTTGTCCAAGCCTTCGTCATCTGTCCATAGTAGCCACTTGGAACCCGCCCCTGTCCAATTGTCATTCGCTCTAGACTGTCCACCTGTACTATTACCATTCGTGAGAAATTATGTTTGTGTTTCTGTTGTGTTATGTTTGTGTATGTGATTGTTCTCTGTTCTATTATGTCTGTGTATGTGAACCCTGAGAGAGGAAGAAACCCTAGCACCTTACAACCATAGGCGTGCATGGAGCAGCATTCCGTGAGCCAGCATTATATCTCACGGTGAGTATTGGGATTTCTTTAATCGTAGTTTTTTTCCTCTTTTCGATTCTTCCATTGAGGCCCTGATGTTAAATTTTAATCACATAGAGTTCCGAAATGGAATCTGTCGAATGATGATCCAACAGGCCCTGGGAGGCGATGGAACGCTCAACTGTTAAATTTGTTTCCACTAGTCTGCACGTGACGATGAACAGGTACATATTCTATGTTTTACTGCATAGTTTATTCTTGAGAAAATGATCATGATAGTTTATTATTCTTTTTTCCGGCTCTCAAGCGGCACCTGGATAAGATTTTCCTCCTGTCATCTTGACCCTCACGCCCCCACATCTTAAAGGACTTGCAACTCGTACTGATTAAACCGATCAAGCATTTGATAACTATCCACTCCTTCTATTTTTAAAACCCGTCGAATGATTGAACTCATATATCTCCCTGGAATTGATCTGGAATACTTATTTCTTTGAGTTGGAATTGACAATTTCTTCTTTTATGTTATTAGGTTATATGAAAGGAAACATCGATGAGCATGCTTTCTTCTCCAGTGAAGCTTCTGGGACTTCTAGAGGTTTGGGTATCGATTCCTACTTAATGATGAGTTCATCGATGGACAGTGGATGGCGTTCCTTGATGCCTTCAAAAATGATACCATTCAATTCGCAGTCCAGCTTCCCTACGGATGCCGCTACAAAACAACAACATTCATTTTTGACCAACAGTTTTGGAGGTGTGCAGGATCAACCTCTTAATGATAAAATTGAACAACATCCTCTGCGGTATTTTTTTTTATGAGTGGCCGAGATCAAGGGACTCCTCTACTCTTTCATGGACTGAATTGGATGAGGAGAGATCCAATAGGAACTCCTCCACTACCCAACTTTCCATTTCTATTCCAATCACCACTTCAGATTTCTTAGGATCCTCCAATTCCCATTCTCCTACTCATGGTTGCGAGTAAGTATCAGTTCCTTTTATAAATCAAAATCCCCAAGGGTGCGCTGCTCCCGTAGCAGTCAGAGAAATAAGACTATTTCCTTCACCGACTCTAAACTACCCCTCTGTTTTGTATGGACCCGTGTTACTTTGCTGGCACTCCGCCAGTTTCGAACCTACAATGTAGACATAACAATGAACCTAATTTCACCGATTCTAACTTCATCAACTCCAAATTGCATATTCGTTGGAAGCCCCTATGTGAATCTCTTCCCATAATTCCATATGTACTTGATTTAGGATGTCTACGGTTTCATTTGTTTCAAATAGTATGCTTAAACCTTGCATTGCATTTGTTCCTTATCATTGGTCTTGGTCTCCTTTGTGGGTCTCAGGGTGTCATTTCTATTAAGTTTTTTTACCACTCATTTCCACTTCCATTTTGACAAAATATTTTTTTCCTTCAATGAAATATTTGGGCTTCTTTACGGGCACAATGTTACCTCCTTTACCATTTGTACGGTTTAACTTTTGCATACTTGTTTTTCATTTTTTATGTGTATGGATGTCCTGCTTTAACGACTATATGTAAACATTTATATATCCTATTGGAAAACATCAATTTTATATTAAAAAGTGTTTTAAAGCAAGAGCCCAACCACGATATTGGCGTAAACATGTGAAATATATTAACGGGTTTCAAAGATTTTTTTGATTTTGAGAAGATATTTATGAAGCTTAACGTAGAAGTGTAGAATGTGCGGATGACAAGGATTGAGTTGGATGATTTGTAGTGTTTTTATTTAATGTATGCTTTAGAGAATCTTGGTCTTTTGGTTTTATCCAGATGCTTGTCAACTTGTAATATTATATGCGATGGGGGCATGTAGTCCATTGCGTGTCTTACTGTGGAATCCATGTATTAAATAGAGAAACTCTCGTTATGGGAGAACATCAAAACCCGTCATTGAGAATACCAAGGAGTAGCTTCATTTCATACGGTGAGCATTATTCACCATGCACTAAGCTAATCATTAGTTTAGTGCATGGTTTCCTAGGTAATAAAAAGTACAGGGTGCAGTTTATACATTTTCATGCCCATCCAAGTTGATGGTGATGTCTTAGTTGAAGAAATTGAGCATAAGAATATTAGGACAAGAAGATTGGCGGAAAAGGTCTCAAGCCATAATTCTCAACATTGTATTCATCTTAATGATACAAATATATAATACAAAAATTAAACCACCTCAATTTCTCTCACAACGACACCTCATCAAGAGATAAGGTAGGAGGAGACAATATAGGAATCTAGAAACACACTTAGGATAACAACTATATCTTAGTATGTAAAATATACAAAGGTGGTATACTTAGACTTAATGATTGTATATGAGAAAGAGGCTAACATTCCCCCCCTCAATCATAAGTCTGAGCAATAATACCAGCAAAGAAGGTGCATTAACTGGTACATCTCCAAGTCTTCATGTTGAAACTCCTGAGCTGAGCCACAATGAAGAACTACCTGACAAACCACCAAATATGGATGCTGAAAAATCTCACTATGTAAACATGTGAGCCAGAATGCCAACAATTTGTTCACTAATGTGAACTCCAATATGATGAGAGCGAACAAAGAGAAGTGAATCAGCTGCAATTCTGACACATCCCTGAAAATGCCTGACAACTCAATCAATGCCAAGCTGCAATGCAGAAGGATCCATCTACCCTCTGTTGGGTCCAACGACCATCTAGGTGAGCCAAATGTCCACATCATTGCTCTCAAAATCAGCATCCCAATGTATGATTCAATTATTCTGCCAAAGTCTACCATCTACAGATTGCATTTTCTCATCTAACAAATTCGATGCCCATCTGACATACTTGATGTTTGTTGTTGTCAAAACTTTTTGTCTGACAACCATTTTCATTTCCATCATCAATTCCCCCCTTTGTCAGCTGAAAAGAGAGACCACAAGTGGTTTCACAAAAACCATCTTCACTAGATTTATGAACTCCCCCCCTTAAGGTGAATGAGAGTTTCACTTTTACTCCATTTGTGTACAACTCAAAGTGGGCATGTGGAATTAACCACATGTTATCTCATCCCATGAGGGCCATGCTCAAAAGCTACACCATAAGGGGACCACTTTGGAGTTTTATACACATTTCATTATCTGGTGCAAGACACGTCTTTACTCGAGATTGTATTCTTCGGTAAGACTTATATAATCATTTGGTAGTTGATGACCATTGCCAAGGATCAATCCACTCATAGTGAATCTTCAATCTTGCGGGTTTGTTCCTCTTGGAACATTTATCTGATGCATGATTTGACTTGCCACAATTCTGACAAGGATGGAGATCAAAACACTGATTCTCCATGTGACCAACTCAATTGCAATGTTGGCACTTATCATTCTGATGTTGAAATTGAACAGGTGAAGTTGAATTTTCTTGAAGGAATCCAACGCTCACAAACAAAATTGGTTTGGAGTAATTTGGAATATGAAAACTGTTTTGATTTTCATATCCTAAGCCATGTCGATTTCTATTGAAGTGTAATTCTTCCCAAGGCCTGATGATCCTCTTGGAAATATCATGTTGTATTTGATGATGTGCTTCACATTTAATTTCACTTATACTTGTTGTATCACTTTGTGCTTTGGCATCTTCTGCTTGCGATTCATTTTCATTGGATTTTGCTTTTGAAGTTGGCTTGCTGATGTTCTTCTTCACTGACTGTTGATCATTATCATCATCATCATCATAGAGAGGGTTGTTCTGAACAAAAACTAGTTCAGAAAACTTCATTTGCTGTTGATTTTTTAGTTCTATCAACTTATCATTCAAAAGATGGGATTGTTCTTGAAGAAGTATAACTTTAGCTTGCATTACTTGCAAACAAGTTAGCACTGATTGAAGAGTTGCTTTGTTCAATATTACTGTGTTGTCTTCACTGGTGTTCATTAGAGTGTTCACTAGCTCTAATAATTCACGACTTCGGTCCATTTGAACACGCTCGCTTGAACTTCTCGTTCACTTGCTCTTCTGGCTCGCTTGTACTCGCTCACTTGAACTTGCTTCCAAGAAGTTGAGGATGTTGGTTGCCACCGAAAATGCATCCAAAACCTTGATTACAATGATTTGAGTTAAACTACTCAACGTTTTCAATTACGACTCAAAATTATAATGACTCTTTGGTGTCGGGCTTAACCAAGAATGCACCGAAAATTACAATTCAACTCAATTTTATTTCGACACTTACAAAAAGAACTATTGCAAGTACATTACTTGTAGTTGATGTTGAAGTTGAAGTGATCTTCAAAGTTGACTTCTTTGATGACGTTTTGAGTCCTTGAATATTAGGTGCTTGATGTGTCCATTTGTTGAATGAATGCAACTTAATTGAGTGCTTTGATTGCATCTGCTTGAATTTCATTAATTATGGGAGCTTGCATTTCCTTAACTTGTTGTGTACTCCATGTGTGTGTAATAATATCAAAACTAAACATAAATCATCTTAGAAGATAACCATGAAAAACAATCACCTACACAAGGTGTACCTAAGATCCCCTTATTCAATTTCAGGGGGATGTAGGACACTTCAACACCACAAAAAATGAACTTTTATTATTCTTGATACAATGAGCTCTTACACTTAAGCGTGATTCACTTCTCAATTACATTTTTTTTTTATCACATCTTATTGCCAAACCTTCAAGTAGACTTTTGTTCGCCCTTGAAGTAATAAAATAATTCAATTACATTAAAGATGATTCTTTACTCGCACTTTAGTTCTTAGTAATAATTACAAAATGGTGCAAAAAATGCTTCACTCATCCGCCTCAAATATAATATTACTTTTGAAATACAATGATCTTCTAGTTGCCCCCTTGAAATGTATATTTAATACTTTGTCTTTTCCTTATAATTCCCAATGCCAATAAAAGTTTGATTTAATTTTTATCATATAATATTTTAAAATATACACATTGATGCACACAACCATTGGAGGCACGTGGAGATCTTAGTGCAAAATATCTTGGGCAGGCTGCAAAAATGTTGCAAAGTGGATCTGGATCACTATATTTGATTGGATAGCAGGATCGTTGGATTGGATCACTGTCAAATTGGTGCAAAAAACAAGAATAGTTTAATCGATTACTTGCTAGAAATCGTGTGCTGCCTGCTGGAGATCTATAAATCATGGGAGATCTATGAGATTATATACCGCCAAAGACTACAATCTATAACAACTTGTCATAACCGCGCTGAGTGAAGGGCATGTTTGTTAAGCAAATTGTTGATGAGGAGATATTTGAGATCAATGGAGAGTAAGAAGAATTCCTGCGTGGAGGCACCAACACATGGAGATTCTGGCGCACTGAAATTGGAGTTGGACCAAAACATGAGTAAGATGCAAAATCAGATCTGGATCCACTTGATTGTTAAAATCTTTCATGCTTTCTCTGACTTCCCAGCTTTGGTTGAGGAAAACTATGCAAATCGACGTCTCCACAAACTACTCCAGTATGCTTGATTTCAGCGGATCGGAAGTAAACCTGCACATGGACTCCTACGTAGGTCATGACAAACACATGTGTTACAAAACACTTGGAATTATGCTTTGATAGAATGCATTTACCATTCAAAAGTCAACAACTAGTGCAGCTTGATCTCTGTAATACGAATTCCCGGGACTTCGACGACGGTTTCACACACCATTCAGGTTTACAAGAAATATATTTTAGGGTAATATCCAATGCAACAATTTGACAGTCAACCTCAATGTGCTCGTATTGAAAGAGAGATCGCTAAAAATTCGTATGGGATTATGGCATGTTAAAAAATGTGGTTGTTCTGCAGGTCTAAAGATAGATCGATGGGCATTGATCTGGTGCTCGATCTCTATGGGCAACTTTCCCTTCAAAAATGACTATGGAATCAAAGGTTGTGTTTCTTCATGCTCTACAGATTGTTGTGCGTTGGCCATGTGTGCTATAGATATGCTCGATCTAAAACTTATAGCAGGAAATATCAGAGCTTCAAATGCTCACCTTCCAGAAAAATAAACTTAGCGCACAGGGTCCAGAAAATTAAGAAAATCATTCTCAAAATAGAACTCGCAGATCAAAAACCACGAAGCCAGTTGCTTCTTAAATTGATAGGGGGCAAATCCATCATCATAATGGACGAGAATAATAAAAGAATTGAAATTGATTCCATTTTTCCATCAAAATTTATCTTACCTGACATATCGTTATAGTAATGAACTTTCTTTACCAGTGTGTTAGTGTCGGAAGTCACCCCTGGATTGCATCAGGAGCAGAGCCCGACACCCATCAGTTTAATGTCACAATTTGTTTATAAAGGATGATCAGATGGAAGTAAACTCAGAACAATATCGTCTCAATTCTGAAACTAGGCCAGGCATGCATGATCAAGTGAGGTCTTAGATAAACTTCAAATAGTGAGTTGTAATAAAGGGTGAGCAAGGGGGAAGACTTGTATGAGAAGGGTGCATGGGTCTGTCGTAAACATCAGGTTTCTAACAGACTAGAGAAGAAAGCGTCCAAACACAAGATCCTCTTACATTCAAACACAGAAGACCAGAGAATACAATAATGTAACGACAAATCCTTTATCATAACATAACTGCAACAATTCATGCGAATCATTCAATCATGAACTCTCTGGTGTGAGATGAAAATATAGATGGAGTAAGAAAATTGTTTGTCATAAAACAAGAAATCTCATATACAGATGCACAACCAGGAAACTAGAATGATTGTTGAAACTTTACAGTTGGGAGCTTTTCTCTACCATCGATTGATACAAAAATGGCAAAAACGCCTACATATACTCGAAACAACAACAACAACAAAATCAAGGCGCTGCATTGAAACTTTGCATCTGCATGGCTTCTGACAGTCTGCACTTGCAGCTTCTGAATGATCGTGCACCTATGGCAGACGCAATCAAACTCCTGACAGTTTCGTGGGCGACTCGACGTGCCTTTAATTCGTCGTCGGACTTTCCCATTATGGCGAAGGCGATGTCTAACCACCACCAACTACCTTAATAACTGCCTCATTGGGATTGAGGATGGCCCGGCCAACTCGACACCTTTGGGATGTGGAAGACCCTTCGCGTTGCCACCTGGATTAGCTGAATGACCTGATGAATAGGCATAGAGGCCAGCGCGAAGGACGGGATGCATAACGGGAGTGGTGGTGCCAACACTATGATGGTGAGGTGTGAGAGAGGTTACAGGGGAAGACATATGGTGGAGGGAAATAAGCAGAGGGAGAGCAGGGGAGGAGATACAATGGGCACGCTTTTAGTGGGAGGCTGACGTGGAAGGAAGTGGGACACATGGCAGGTGGTGAGTGGATGATGAGATGGGAAAGGGACCGCACGGACCAGAAGAGGGGAGATAGACAGGTGTCGAGGGATGAGGAAAGGGCTAAAGGGAGCCAGTCTCATCACACGGTCAGGTGGAGAACAGATGGCAGGATGACACAACAAGAAAGGGGGCCCCACGTCGATTAAATGTAGAAAGACAGAGGATGTCCGAATTGCCTGTGCACCGTTGATCCGGGCGCTCAAATCGCAGCCGTTGGATAGATGCGTCTTCGATTCCGGAAACCCCCCCTCCGCTTA
>ML785681.1:71949-88493 GCA_009831015.1 Picea engelmannii | reverse complement strand
TTGTGCGCCGTTGATCCGGGCGCGCGAATTTCTACCGTCCAAACTTGCTTGCCGCTTACCACAGGCGCATTTTGATTCCGGTACTTAGGGTAAGTGGGTTTTTAACCCATTCCTTCGCATTTCACCCCCGTTACAAGAAATATTGCTAACACAGTGCCTCCTTCAAATCAATCCAAATATGCAATCAAATGTTCTACAGCATAAATACCTCTTTGGTGGCGATGGAGGCTTCATGAAAAAATAGTTTGCAACATTGGTATCCATCGATGATGTAGATCTGTAATTTTGTTGGTGTAGACAAAAAGCTCCAATTGCAGATCTCAAACAAATCCACCTTTGGCAAATCCACATGTAGTAGTGAAGCCGTGTTCTTTCAAAATCGCCATGTATTTTTCTTTTCTTCTTTCCCTCCATGCTCCAACTGCATCTCAGATCAAATTCTTCTCAGCCAAAGAAACCAATGTAGATCTGCAACTTGTTGGTGTGAGCAGCTAGAAAACTACCATGAAAAAAAAAATCAGGTCCTAAGAACTATAATGCTCTGATACCAATTGAAGAAATTGAGCATAAGAATATTAGGACATGAAGATTGGCGAAAAAGGCCTCAAGCCATAATTCTCAACATTGTATTAATCTTAATGATACATATATATAATACAACAATTAAACCACCTCAATTGCTCTCACAACGACACCTCATCAGGAGATAAGGTGGGATGAGACAATATAGGAATCTAGAAACACACTTAGGATAACAACTATATCCTAGTATGTAAAATATACAAAGGTGGTATACTTAGACTTAATGATTGTATATGAGAAAGAAGCTAACATTAGTCATCCCTCCTACAACTCAATTTTTGACAACCCAATTTTGGCAACCCTCACTCGGTGCGGTCCCACTGAGTACCCAGATGACAAACGCCCCTATCGCTGCCGTTGATGCCACCCCCAACGTTAATTACTTGATGCGCCTCCAGACAGACTTAAACCACAGTTAACCCGTGAGGAGACGTGAGGTACAATGCTCTGATCGAGGAGAGTGAAGTCATGGGATGTTTAATGTTGTGTCTACCTTATTTATTCCCTCCGCACCCATTTTTTAATTTGAAAACACTTTCCTTGATTTCCTCATTCAGGGTTTGCCCTCGACTGGTTTGTGATGGAAGCATGGAAATGAAGGCTCGTGGAGGGGAGGGCCAAGTGAAGCTTGCTCGACTATTTTGTAATTGAAAAATGGAAATGGAGGCTCGTGGAGGGGAGGGCCAAGTGAAGCTTGTGCGATCCGTGAAGTGACATCCACATTATGAGTGATGTGTAATGGTTTCCTATTTTATGGATTTAGTGCTCGTTTTAATATGATTTTCTTCTTCCAAAATCAGAAGGGAAGTTCTTTTTTTTTAATGGAGATTGGGGTTGTGGTTCAACGATTAAGTTCAAGTTCAAGTATAATGGATAATGGCTTTTTAGATTCACCGATGAAAATGCTGTGATTTTAATCTGCCAATTCATTATGTCATGAGAAGTAGATTACATTAAAGATGCGCCCTTTGATTTCTGTGGAGTAGAAAATACTTCTTTGTGGCACTACTTTACTTTGGTTGAAGGATAATGATTATGATTAATAATATCTTATTATGATTAATAGTGTCTCCGGTTTCATGGGATATGTCAATTGTAAATGTTAATGTTAATGTATTGAACTGCTTTTGGGGTTTATATTTTAAAGAAAACACATTATAGGAAAACACAATTTAATAAAAAAAAATTGTTATACTTTGTTAACATGGAATTAAACTGTATACAACCAAATACTTTGGTACACTGATTAGAAGAATTTGTATTAGAATTTGGTTGGTTGTGTTGTATTTGCAGTTGTGTTAAATTAATATAAACAATAACCTTTTATTTAAATGTTTATATTTAATTTAAAATAATTTATTTCTGTTTGTATTAAAAATATTGGCACCATTTTATTTTACAGAATTTATTTTACAGAATTCTCTTGCACCTCTTACCTATCTTTATTTATGATTATGAAATATCATTCATTTTTAATATCGAGTAAAAAGAATGAAGTTGATCAAATATGGTTAACAAAGCTCTATTCTATTGAATATGGTTGGTTAAGAAAGCTACTATTGAATATGGTTGGTGATATAATTTAATTTTATAACCTCAAAGTCCAATACTATCTTGATCTGTTAAGAACCCAAAGTTGTTCCGCAAGTTTATTAGTGATTTTTTTTTAACGTGATTTGTTAATCACTCAAAGTTAGTGTTTTAGTTTATTAGCGAAATTTTATTTTAAAATGTACTCTGTTTTGCATTTCATGTAAACACCATTATATGTTCAGGCAGCTTGGTTTTAGATTGTTGCTAATCTCAATGTAGCTTTCTGTTTTATTTTAAAATGTACTCTGTTTTGCATTTCATGTAAACACCATTATATGTTTAGGCAGCTTGGTTTTAGATTGTTGCTAATCTCAATGTAGCTGGAACCATTATACGAATATTATATGTTCATGAAGCTTGGTCTCAAATTGCTAAGTTTATATGCAATTTCAATGAGAGAGCCATTTTGATCATGGATGACGATTTTGTCTAAACTAGTTTTAAATATATCAAGTGTATATGTGATTGCACTATTATAAAGTTTATTATATGATTATTATATGTTCATTAAGTTTGGCCTTAAATTATTAAGCTTATATGCAATTTCAATGAGAGAGCCATTTTGATCACGGGTGGCCATTTTGTCGAAACTAGTTTTAGATATATCAAATGTATATGTGATTGCACTATTATAAAGAAAGTTTATTTCGAGAGATATATAATTGTGAAATTATGTTTTTAATTTAGCTTTATCTTAAAACTCTGGATCTATAAATATTTAAATTCATCAAAAAAAATTTAATTGTAATTTTTTCACTAAACAAAATTTCCGATAAAAACATTAATTTAAAAATCATTTGATATGAACATTAATTTAAAAATCATTTATGCTTTGTGAAATTTAATAATGATTGGATTTAAAATTATTTATAAAGATAAAATTTCTTAAATGCAATTTTTTTTAGGAAACAAAAACATGGATAAATGTTTATACTCATCAAATTTCTCGAAGCTTCTTTTTATGAAACAGAAAGTTAAAAAAACAATGGTCTATAAAACTTAAATTTCTTTAGGTGTAATATTTTGATTAAACAAAAAGTTCCTTACTTATAAATTTTTATAAAGATTAATTTTAACAAAAAGTTCCTTACTTATTTATAAAGATTAATTTTTTGAAGTGTAATTTATTTTTAACAAAACAAAAAAGTTAAAAATTATGTCTTATGGAATTTTTTTTAGTGTATTTTTTTTTTAACGAAAAAAGTTTAAAATTATGTTTTATCAAATTGAATTTATGTAAATATATTTAAAAGGGTAAAAAATTTAATGTATAATGAAACAAAAAATTATAGTTGAAGATATTTGATATGTATAAGTTTTTAATAAATTTTAAATTAAAAATAGTTTTATTTTATTTTTTAATTGTTATATATATATATATATATATATATATAATTGACTTTGATAATATAAATTTATCTATAAGTTTGGTGGATTAACTTGAGTGGAGGAGTTGGGTCTCACTAGATGTCTCTAAGAGATTAGGTCCCATAATTTTTTTGGGAAAAAAATAAACTTATCTACAAAACATATATATTCCATTTTATATATTGTGTTGGAATTTGTTCTATTTTTCCAATTAATTTGACTAGTCTATCTATATTATTATTTCATAATAGTTGTTAATTGTAATATAAAAATTTAATGGTAATGATGTGTAATGGGAGGGGAGAATGGGTTGAAAAGGGAGAAATTTAAAGTCATCCTTGATAAAATGGAAGAGTAGAGTATAATACACACAATATTCAATTACTTGTTCAATATCAATACATTGGACTCTATTATATAGAGTGCATAGGTTGTTATCAGATCTAACTTATTCTAAAGATAAATGGAGAGGTTGAGAGAATATATCATCCACACACCAAACTAGGATCTCACAACTCACGTAGAGATTGGCTCTACTTCTCAATACATTAGCAAGCATATTAGATAAGTAGGAATTATATATTCCAACACTCTCCCTTAATGACTACTTATCTAAATATCTATGTTGTCATATCTTCATGTGCTTCCTCTTGTACCTGGATCTGATTATTGATGTCCATATAAAAGAAATCCATGTACCGGAATACATGGGTCATTAGTTGTTGTAACCACTAGTTCTCTAGGTATCCTTTTCAGCTACATGGTTCATTCAACCATTCTTCCTCATAGCTCTCCCTTCATCACATCATCATCAACCTGGTTTTTTTCCAGCTTACCCATAACCATGCTTTGGCTTTTCTCAGATTACCCTCAACCATGCACTAGGTTTTCTCGGATTACCTGTCACCATGCACCAGGTTTTCTTGGATTACCTGTAACCATGCTACATGCTCTCTCAAGTGGTTTTGACCACAAACCATCCTTTACATAGTGGTTTTTAGATCACCATGAACTTTTCACATTAGGGGGTATACAATGGCTCATGTACATACTTAAGTATTCTCTAGGACCACTACATAGACTTGTTTTCAATTACATGTGTAACTCAATTTCAAATAACTTAAATGACATAACTATGCACACCTTCAAACAAAAAATATCACAACTCAATCTCACTTTCGTGTCAAATTTGAGGGTGTGTGAGTCTGAGGGTGTGTGACTCCTCGAGGACAATGGTAGTCTTGTCGCTCCGATAATGCACTCACCGATAGAACCACTGCACTGTCGTAGCTTCACCGCCTAGTTCAGCATGCCATCGTTGACGTCCATGGCACATGTAACATCCTGTTTCCCCTAGTCTGTAGATATAACTATATGGACCAAGGGACTATGGAAAACTTAAAAGTGTGAATGTTTGATTTGATGGACCTTGTGTAGAAGGTCGATGAATGTAAATTTTGATTATTGTAATAGAAAATGTTGCGTGTTGCATGATTGTTGAGAGAGGGGATGTGCTAAGAGAGAGAGACCTCGATTGCTAATGAAAAAGGTGGTGGAGGGGACCTAGAATGGTTGTGTTAACCTCCACCAAACCAGTACCATGCTGGAGTTAATTTTGCTCAGATCAGAACAACCCTTTGACCAGGAATGAATTCCCGTCAGGATGGTAGGTGGGAAGGGCCTCCTCAAGATTTAATGAGGGATGGGGAAGATTGCCTATCGGTATGGCTTCCGGACCTGATCACGGACGGGGGAATTCGAGCCACACACGACCTTGCCGAGGGAGGCAAGAAGGGAAGCGTGGTGGACATAGGGGTGGCCTGCGAAGAGTGCAGAGATGAGAGCAGAGCTCTCGGGTCCGAGGAAGGATTGAAAGTGAACAAGCAAGTTTTGATCAGAGGAAATAGGGAGACAGAGAGAGGACAAGGAGAGTAACCTTTGTCCTTACCTATTCATGTATGGGGAGAAGGAGAGTAGCCTTTGTCCCTAACTTCCGTTGAGCTGGAAGTAAGAGATTGAATCTCAGAGCATCGTGGCCTAAGCTCGGGGATGGCCAGTGATAAATCCATTTGGAGTGAATGAGCCTATGGTTGGGTGGAAACGAGCACCCCTCTCAGCAGTCGCTTAACGCTTTATGGTTTTGATAAGTGTTTTTATGCCTTGAACTCTAAATTGGAAATAATGGATGCATGCTTGTTTTTGTATGCTTGTAAATGGTTTCTGCATTGAATGATTAAATTAAGAGTATGCTTTCGTCCTTAAGAAATTCTACATCTGCTTGATTTCCCTTATGTTCTAGTTAAATTCCTCAAAAACACCTTCCCAAGGAATTGCATCCCTATCCTAGACTCGAGTGAGTACTTCCCTAATTGCGGAGGTCAAATCCCATAATCACTGCAAGGACAGAGTCTATTAAGCTCAGGAGAGGTAGTGCAGATATGCATAGGCTCTCTGTGAGGCAAGAAGAAACTAAGAACCACCTAAATTCTAGACTAAATGAAGGAGCGCAACGCTCTTAATCCTCCAGAACTGATAAAGCTCAGGAAGGATAGTGAGATTTAGGTACCGAAAGGGAATACCCTTTCATTTGGTAGGTGAGTGGATGAGATCCATTCAGGAGGATCCAAGGTATGTCATGACTGTCGGATTTGAAGAAGGAGAGCAAGCATTAATGCCTCATCTACTTCATTTTTCACAAGTTCGCACAACGAAAGAGTCACAGGTTGGCACGACTAAACTTCCGAAACCAGATGTTGCAATGTTATCTGGACCGTTAGATCGAGGAAGGTTGTGGACCGTCGATCCGACGCAAATAGATTAACGCAAGGGGTACATGGGAACTCAAAATTCCCTAAGGACCCAGTTGTGGAGGAGAAGATCTGGGTTGTTGAAATCCATGTTCAGACAGCGAGAAGTGAGCGCAGGAGGAAAACAGATCTGATTAGTCAGATCTGAAGCATGTGAACCAACAGTCGTTGGATCCGGGGGAAGGTGCATGAGACAAGTTTCGATTTGACCATGGTTGTCCATTAAGGAGGAAACGTGGTGAGATCTCAGCATTTTGTTGACTCGCAGAGCAATAAGGTCAAATAGCATAATTGTTTGAACTCGCGATATGAGAAATTGCAATTTGATCATGGTCGTCCATTAAGGAGGACACGTGGTGAGATCTCAACATTTCGCTGACTCACAGAGCAAGAAGGTCAAAGAGAATAACCATTCGAACTCACGATTTGATCGTGGTCATCCATTAAGGAGGACACGTGGCAAGATCGCAGCGTTTCGCTAACTCCCAGGGTAGAAAAGTCAAAGAGGGAAGTCGTGAGAACTCGCGATATGCGAAGTTCTGACACGCCTTGGAGTTAGGCTTCGGGTCGTAGTAAATGGTCACATGGATAGAGGCCAAAGGAGGGAGCTAACGGTTGTTAAGCCTCTTTCAGAACTTGGGAGTTGGAGGAGTTGGGGCGCCTTGCATCGAAATTTTTGAAGTCGCGAAACACGATGCACTGTTTAGGTTAAGCCTATGGTCACGGGTAGTGGTCATGTGGAGGAGGATAAGGGAAGAGCTAGCATGCGCTATTCCCCTGTCAGATTTTGGATATTGGGAAAGTCAAGGTAACTCACATGTAGAATACCCGACATGTGAAGTCCTGAAACGCCTTTTGGGTAGGCGGGTGGTCACAACCCATGGCCACGTGAGAGAGACTCGTGCCTAGAACTTAATCGCGCAGACCAAGTCACAAAAGGGGATAATGCCCGACACTCCGAGTTTTCACAGTAGGGAAAAGGGGAAGGTTGCATATGCCATTAAACCTGCACTAAGAAACCGAAAGGTTCTGTGTTTAACTATAGAACAAGACCATCCAGTCTTAGAGAATTGTTTGTCTTCAGAATTGAGATTATGTCCCTTGAGAAAAGAAAAAAAATTATTCATCATCGTGGGTGTGTTACAAAATGGTATCAAAGCATGGTTACACAACACTTGGCTTGGTTGGGCTCATGGACAAGTCACTTAAATAACTCTATTTGGAGTACTTTCAAAAGAGTGACACCCTACCTTACGTCTTTCTTAAAAAGTCTGATTTAAAAATGCTATGAAAGAAAGGAATGAAACCTTCCATTGTGCATGTGCATTAAGAAATTAAAACCGTGTATTGTTCATGAACTAATAGATTGTTAGCTAACTATAAGTGTTTTTGGCAACACTCAAACATTTAGTGAATCACGGGAAGACTCCAATACTAAAGGATGATGACGTGTCATGAAGTGGGGGATGGCTCCCACAATAGAGACGAGGAATCTGATGAAAGGAGGGCGGTGGAAACCCCTCCAGATATGGTTGAAACTGTAAGGATCCTCAGGGCCGAGCTACAGAGTTTCAAGGCTGACAACGAGAGATTGATAAAGGAGCAAGAGAAACAAACAAAAATTAACACAGTCTTGCTACAGAGCTTATCTGACATACATAGGCGATTGCAGCACGAACCCACAACTAGTCATGTGGACCGAAGACACAAGAAGAGAGGTCAGAGTCCACCTGAGACCTGAAAACATGACTCCATAAGTGACCCCACTGGGAGAAGTACTGCGAAGAAGGTCCAACCTGGAGGCAGGGGGCACTCATCGGGAGAGTCCTCTGGAAAGGAAGCTGACAACTCTGAAGGGTCTTCTAGTAGTAGGACCAGCTCGCATTCTCATAAGAAAGGAAGGAAACATAAGCATTCCAAAACCCGTGGTCCTAAAGAGTTCAAGAAAGCCAAAACACCCTCTTTCGACGGAGAGATAAAGAAGGGAGAAGAGGTCGAAGCTTGGCTGCTTGGTTTAAAGAATTATTTCAGAGTCCACGACTACTTTGAGAACCTGAAGGCTCGGATAGCCATCTTCAACCTAAATGGAAAGGCTTATATATGGTGGGAAGACCTTAGGAATGTGAAAGGAGTCCATGAGAAGGATTTTTCATGGAAATAATTTGAGAAACACTTCAGGAAGAAACATCTGTCAGAAAAATACATGGATGGGAAAACTAAGGAATTCTACGAACTCTGGCTGGGAAATCTCACCATAGAGGAATTTGTCAATAAATTCCTTGAACAACTGAGGTATGTACCCTACATAAAAGATGAAAAATAAAAAATACAGCGAATCATTAGTGGGTTACCTCAGACCTACCGAGATACGATTGAGTTCGACGAACCAAGGACCTTAGAAGAAGCCATTCAGAGGATGAGGTATTGTTATGAACAGTTTGGGAGCAAGACAGGACCCCACGAGCGCTGGAAGAAGAAGAGTAGTTCGGGATTCTAGAAGAAAAGGTTTAACTCCTAAAGACTTAAGAACTATGGAAAATATTCTAGTGGGAGCCTTCCTACTAGAAGTGTATATCAATAAAATTTCCCCTCTCAAAGTGGAAATAAACCTTTTCAGACAGTCCCAACAAAGATCGATAACCTAAAGAAGGAACCCTTAAAATGCTGGGGTTGTGGAGAAAATCATAGATTGAGGGACTGCCCACACAGACAACAAAATAGTAAAGGGGTCTACAATATCCAATAAGCTACCATCGTCAATGATGTGGCTAGGAGCATGCCACGAATCTATGCATCCCTGGACAATAATCAAGTCAACCACCAAGCTTCAGTAGTGGAGCTGGAAGGTATGATCGCCAACCATCCAATTTCTATTTTAATTGATCCATGTTCTAATTTGAGTTATGTAGCCCCTCAGACTACCAATAAGTGTAAACTACAACCAATTAGACATGTTAAACCATGGTTGGTACAAATAGCCACTGGGACCAAAAGAAAGGTGCAGAGGCCATACCAGCCTGCCAATTCATCATGGGTGGATTGCCCACCCGAGCGACCCTTAACCTACTTCCCTTGGGATCTTATGATTTGTTGATTGGTATGGACTGGTTGGTTGCTCATAAAACTAAAATGGAATGTTATCATAAAACTTTAGAATGTGTAAACGAAGAACGGAGAAAGATGACCCTCAAAGGTATTTAGAAGCCTGTCTCAGTGAGACAAATATCAACCCTTCAAATGAAGAAGTATTGTAGAAAATGATGTTCCTTATATGCAATACAGGTGTTGGAATCCATTGAAGATGACAAAACAAACCTAGATGACCACCCCATATTAAGAGAATACAAGGACATATTCCCAGAAGAAGTACCAGGTCTACCTCTGAGAAGGGATATTGAATTCTCAATATAACTTACACCAGGAGCGGTACCAACATCTAGAACACCATACATAATGAGCACGCTAGAGCTTGTTGAGCTCAAGATACAACTAAAGGAGATGATGGAAAAAGGCTACATCCGAACCAGTGTATCTCCGTGGGGAGCGCCCGTTCTGTTTGTGAAAAAGAAAGATGGCACACTTCGACTGTGCATAGATTACAGACAACTCAATAAGGCAACCATAAAGAACAAGTCTCCCTTTTCAAGAATCAATGATTGGGAGGTGCATCCATCTTCTCAAAGATCGACCTAATATCTGGCTACCATCAAGTCTGGATTAAGGATGAAAACATCCACAAAACAACCTTCAGGACGAGGTATGGTCACTACGAATTTGTGGTGGTGCCATTTGGGTTAACCAATGCCCCCACCACTTTTATGTGCTTGATGAATAATGTACTCAGCAAATTTCTAGACGAATTTGTATTGGTTTTCATTGATGGTATCCTAATATACTCCAAGAACAGGGAGGAGCACGAAGAACATCTTAGACTCGTACTTCAAGTACTAAGGGAGCATCAGCTCTACTCTAAGTTTAGCAAGTGTGATTTATTTTAGAAGCAAGTCCACTACTTAGTCCATGTTATATCTAAGGAAGGGGTGGCAGTAGACCCCGACAAGATCAGATCCATTATGGAATGGACTACCCTGAAAGATGTATCCGATATTAGGTCCTTCATGGGCTTAACAGGATACTATAGAAGGTTCATAAAAGGGTTTTCCGAGATTGGCTGTCCAATCAATGCCCTTCAGAAAAAGGGGATTAAATTCATTTGGACGTCAAAATGCAAAGAAAGATTTCAGGAACTGAAATACCTCCTGACCCATGCACCCATGCTAAAGATTGCGGACCCAGATAATGATTTCCTCGTATGTACAGATGCCTGCAAGGAAGGACTCAAAGGAGTCCTTATGCAAGAAGGACGTGTAATTTCCTACGTGTCCCGGAAATTAAATGAACATGAGATCAATTATGTGACCCATGACCTAGAGTTGGCTGCCATAGTACATGCTTTAAAAATGTGGAGGCACTACCTCCTAGGAAGGATATTTGTTCTTATGACAGACCATTATGGTTTGAGGCACCTGTTTGATTAACCAAAAATCAATGCCAGGCAAGCTAGGTGGATGGCTCTCCTAAGTGAATTCGATTTCGAAATAAAACACATAAAATGAAATGAAAATAGGGTGGTCGATGCCCTTAGCAGAAGTATAAAAATGATTCATCTAGCAACAGTAAGCACCTGCAAAATGGATGTCGGGGAGAGAATCATAAATGCACAAGAGAGAGATGCATTCTTTAAGACCGTGATCTCATACCTAAGGAAAGAGCCTACAGGGATGAAGTATGAAGGCTACCAAATGCTCGCGGAAGGGCTACTGACTTACAGAAAAAAATTGTATATTCCGAATTGTGACGACTTGAAGAGGTTCATAATGGATGAACTGCATAAGAGACCATATACTAGTCACCTGAGATATCATAAGATGATCACGACCACTAGGAAACAATTCTATTGGCCTAGGTTAAAGAAAGACATAGCTAACGATCTAGCTAAGTGCCTATAATGACAACAAGTTAAGGTAGAGCACCGACATCCAATTGGATTATTACAACCCCTACCGATCCCAGAATGGAAATGGGAAACCATCTCCATGGATTTCATCACCAGATTACCAAAGTCGACTAAGAAAAATGATGCCATCATGGTCATGGTGGACAAACTGAGTAAGCCTACCCATTTCATCCCTGTCAAGTCAACTTGCAAGGTAATAGATATTGCCAACATATCCATGAAGGAGATATTCAGACTGCATGGCATGCCCAAGGAAATTGTATCTGATAAAGATACCAAATTCACTTCAAACTTTTGGAAATCCCTAATGGCCGGTTTCGAGACTAAATTGTTGTTCAACACATCCTATCACTCTCAAACTGATGGACAGATAGAAAGAGTAAACCAAATAGTAGAGGACATGCTAAGGATGCATGTAATGCATTAGCCTAAGAAGTGGGAAGACTACCTACCATTGGTATAGTTTGCCTACAACAACGGTTATCGGGAATCCTTGAAGATGAGCCCCTTTGAAGCCCTCTATGGTAGACAATGCAAGATCCCAATCAACTGGAGTAATCCAGTGGACAGAATTACAATCGAACCTGACATGATGAAAGAAATGGAACAACAAGTAGTACAGATAAGGAAAAATCTGAAAATTGCTCAGGACGGATAGAAAAGTAACATCGACAGAAAGAGAACTCCCCGAGAGTTCAAAGCCGGAGACTGTGTCTATCTCAGAGTTAGACCCCGGAAGAGTTCCCTGAGAATGGGAGCATGTGCCAAGTTGGCACCTTGGTATTATGGACCCTTTTAAGTCCTAGATAGAGTGGGACCTATAGCCTATAGAATAGCACTTCCTCCCACTGTAAAGGCACATAATGTTTTCCATGTTTCATTATTAAAGAAATATGTACATGATTCTAACCATATAATTGACTGGTCTATGATCTAGGTGGAAATGGAGGGAGAATTACTGCCAGAACCCCAATCCATACTAGACAGGAAGGAAACCTCACTCAGGAACCGAACCGTTGCACAGGTCAAGGTGCAATGGAAACACTTTGGACCAGATGAGGCTATGTGGGAAATGGAAGATGCCATGAGGCAGGCATTTCCGATTTTGTTTACTTATGTACATACATATCATGTTGATAGATAAAACATCAAGGGTGATGATTCCTTTAAGGGGGAGGGAATTGTAACACCATGTTTCCCCCAGTCTGTAAATATAACTATATGGACCAAGGGACTATGGAAAACTTAAAAGTGTGAATGTTTGATTTGATGGACCATGTGTAGAAGGTCGATGAATGTAAATTTGATTATTGTAATAGAAAATGTTACGTGTTGCATGACTGCTGAGAGAGGGGATGGGCTAAGAGAGAGAGAGACCTCGATTGCTAATGAAAAAGGTGGTGGAGGGGACCTAGAATGGTTGCATTAACCTGCACTGAACCAGTACCATGCTGGAGTTAATTTTTCTCAGATCAGAACAACCCTCTGACCAGGAGTGAATTTCCGTTAGGCTAGTAGGTGGGAAGGGCCTCCTCAAGAGTTAATGAGGGATGGGGCAGACCGCCCATCAGTATGGCTTCCGGACCTGACCACAGACGGGGGGATTCGAGCCAGACACAACCTTGCCGATGGAGGCAAGAAGGGAAGCGTGGTGGACAAAGGGGGTGGTCTGTGAAGAGTGCAGAGATGGGAGCAGAGCTCTCGGGTCCGAGGAAGGATCGAAAGTGAACAAGCAATTTCTTATCACAGGAAATAGGGAGACAGAGAGAGGAGAAGGAGAGTAACCTTCATCCTTACCTATTCCTGTATGGGGAGAAGGAGAGTAGCCTTCATCCCTAACTTCTGCTGAGTTGGAAGTAAGAGATTGAATCTCAGAGCATCGTGGCCTAAGCTCGGGGGTGGCCAGTGATAAATCCATTGGGAGTGACTGAACCTATGGTTGGGTGGAAATGAGCATCCCTCTCAGCAGTCACTTCACGCTTTATGGTTCTGATAAGTGTTTTTATGCCTTGAACTCTAAATTGGAAATAATGGATGCATGCTTGTTTTTATATGCCTGTAAATGGTTTTTGCATTGAATGATTAAATTAAGAGTATGCTTTTTTCCTTGAGAACTTCTACATCTGCTTGATTTCCCTTATGTTCTAGTTAAATTCCTCAAAAGCACCTTCCTAGGGAATAACATCCCTGTCCTAGATTCGAGTGAGTACTTCCCTGATTGTGGAGGTCAAATCCCGCAGTCACTGCGAGGACAGAGTCTATTAAGCTCAGGAGAGGTAGTGCATATATGCACAGGCTCTCTGCAAGGCAAGAATAAACTAAGAACCACCTAAATTCTAGACTAAATGAAGGAGCGCAATGCTCTTAATCCTCCAGAACTGACAAAGCTCAGGAAGGATAGCGAGATTTAGGTACCGAAAGGGAATACCCTTTCGTTTGGTAGGTGAGTGGATGAGATCCGTTCGAGAGGATCCAAGGTTTGTCACAACCACCGGATTTGAAGAAGGAGAGCAGGCATTAATGCCTTGTCTACTTCAGTTTTCACAAGTTCGCACAACGGAAGAGTCGCAGGTTGGCGTGACTAAACTCCTAAAACCAGATGTTGCGATGTGATCTGGACCATTAGATCGAGGAAGGTCATGGACCTTCGATCTAATGCAAATAGATTAACGCAAAGGGTATGTGGGAATTCAAAATTCCCTAAGGACCCAATTGTGGAGGAGAAGATCTGGGTCGTCGAAATCCACGTTCAGACAACGAGAAGTGAGCGCAGGAGGAAAATGGATCTGAGCCGTTAGATATGAAGCGCGTGAACTAACAGTCGTTGGATCCGGGGGAAGGTTCATGAGACAAGTTCTGATTTGATCATGGTCATCCATTAAGGAGGACACGTGGCGAGATCTTATCATTTCACTGACTCGCAGAGCAAGAAGGTCAAAGAGAATAACTGTTCGAACTCGCGATATGTGAAATCGTGATTTGATCGTGGTCATCCATTAAAGAGGACACGTGGCGAGATATCATCATTTTACTGACTCGCAGAGAAAGAAGGTCAAAGAACATAATTGTTCGAACTTGCGATATGCGAAATCATGATTTGATTGTGGTTGTCCATTAAGGAGGAGACATGGCGAGATCTCAGCATTTCGCTGACTCGCAGAGAAAGAAGGTCAAAGAGAATAACTGTTTGAACTCGCGATATGTGAAATCACAATTTGATCATGGTCATCCATTAAGGAGGACACGTGGCGAGATCTCAGCGTTTCACTAACTCGCAGGGTAGAAAAGTCAAAGAGGGAAGTCGTGAGAACTCGCGATATGCAAAGTTCTGACGTGCCTTGGAGTTAGGCTTCGGATCGTAGTAAATGGTCACATGGACGGAGGCCAAAGGAGGGAGCTAATGGTTGTTAATCCCCTTTCATAACTCAGGAGTTGGAGGAGTTAGGGCGCCTTCCATCGAAAGTTCCAAAGTCGCAAAACGCGACGCACTGTTTAGGTTAAACCTATGGTCGTGAGTAGTGGTCACGTGGAGTTGGATAAGGGAAGAGCTAGCATGCGCTAGGCCCCTGTCGGATTTCAGAGATTGGGAAAGTCAGGGTAACTCACATGTAGAATACCCAACTTGCGAAGTCCCGAAACACCTTTTGGGTAGGCGGGTCGTCACAGCCCATGGTCGTGTGAGAGAAACTCGCACCCGGAACTTAATCGCGCAGACCGAGTCACAAAAGGAGGTAATGCCTGACACTTTGAGTTTTCACAGTAGGGAGAAGGGGAAGGTCGCGTATGCCTTTAAACCTACACTAAGAAACTAAAAGGTTCTTTGTTTAACTATAGAACAAGACCATCCAGTCTTAGAGAATTGTTTTGCTTCAGAATTTAGATTATGTCCCTTGAGAAAAGTGAAAAAATTTATTCACCATCGTGGGTGTGTTACAACACCATGCACACCACCACCGAAGGAGTAGTAACAACATTCCCAATACCGCCCGGAGGAGACTCGAATCTGAGAAAACCATCGGGAAATAGCTTCAATAAAGCACTAAGTCACTCATAGATCTGACATACTTTGCAAGAAGTGTGTATGAAAGATCACATTAATTTTTGGATGCCACAATTTACAATACTGACTGCAAGCAAGGCTCCAACAATTGCATGATAAATACAATTTGTCTTGAGTCAACACTCAGGCATCAAATCCAAATCTCATTAAGCCTGAGTTTCAATTTCATAATGGCAATTCCTCACCGAATGACGAAGAATCCTTGGGATGCATAGCTGCAATGCACGATAAATGTGGAAGAAATAAATAAATGGTAATAAAAAAAGTACTCCCAGGTCAACTTCTTCACCAACAACAGGTTGACGTGGACTTCGCAAAGCGCAACTGTCCATGAGCACCATAACAATCTAATTTCACAACAAATCATTCAGATATATAAAAACGATGAACAAACTAAAAGGAAAAAAAACTCAATCATAATACTCTACTCTCCACATGTTACTGGGCACTCCCGTGAGGGAGTTACGCCCATCCCTGAAGCTCTGATACCATGATAAAATGCAAGAGTAGAGTATAATACACAAAATATTCAATTACTTGTTCAATATCAATACATTGGACTCTATTATATAGAGTGCACATGTTGTTATTAGATCTAACTTATTCTAAAGATAAATGGAGGGGTTGAGATATTCTCTTAACCACACACCAAACTAGGATCTCAAAAATCCAACTCTCTAACAACCTCTTAAGAATAGGATCACACAACTCACGTAGAGATTAACTCTACTTCTCAATACATTAGCAATCATATTAGATAAGTAGGAATTATATATTCCAACAAGCCTAACATAAGTTCATCGTGACATGATACACAAAAAGGGCATGTTGGTGTTTGAATCCACATCTATATCTTGAAGCTTTAGATAAAGTTTGGGAGATATTCAAGGGTGTTTATGATGTAAAAACACATGATTGTAAATAATTTGAAAGAAAACACATTGATAATGATGAATGGAACTATGTAGTTATATAAAAAAAATTGTGACAATGTGAATGACATGTATTGGTTAGATTGATTGTGACCATGTTTGCTACACCTCAATAGTAGTAGTGATGTGAGATCTATTGGAAGAAGCTTTAAACTATGTTAAATAATGCAATTAGTGTTTTTTAC
>ML785681.1:54761-70543 GCA_009831015.1 Picea engelmannii | reverse complement strand
ATTGTGTAACTCCAAAAGCTACCCCGGAATTCAATTGACTTCTCATTAATTAATTGTTGTCCTTTGCAATTACCTACAAACATATTCATTCCCATCAAATTTGTTGGCTAATGTCTTGGATTAAATTGGTTTACATCCTTGAATACTATTTTCTCTCTAAGAATGCATTGATAGCCAAATCACAACCTGATTTCATACACAATTGAATGTTGGTTTATTTAATTAATTCTCTAGAGAATCCTGATCTAATTCTTGGTCTAAATAATTGACCAAAGTGATACTATAGCCAAACATTGTCCAATTAGCATTGAGATCCTTTGTTAACATTAATAATAGGGTTTTTAAATTAGTAATTACTGACACTCCAAAGGACCAATCAACTTCATGCAAATATAATGAATATTGTTTATTCATGTTCAAATTATTAAAACAAATATGCTAATGCATACAAATATATCATTTTTTATCCATAGTCATGTCATCACTTGCATTACATATGTTTGAAATCATTTTTAATTATGTAATAAATTTGTTTGTACCCCTCAATTACACATATGACCATAAATTTTGAGTGCATAAGACATATGAGAAGTGAAAGACACTCAATTATGAAGTTGTGCTGACATTTCAACAAATTAGTTACATATTTCAAATAAGAATACAAGAAATTATTGAGATAGAATATATTAATGAATCATTTAAGTCGATACTATTCGAATGCAAGTGGTTTGAGACCTTTAATAGATCCCATACAAGGATAGATAAATATACAAATCTCCTTTCAATTCACTCAACTAATTTTTTTTCTAGTGAAAATGAGTTGCATGTTGGCCAAGTCACTATAGTGAACTACTCTTTCACCGATCACTCGGTCATGGCCACTCGGTCATGGTCATTGAGCATATGCATGTATTAGTTTCTCCCCCTCAAGCACGAGAAAAGAGTTTTGGTACCTCCACAATAAGGAGACATACTTAGTTGATGGTCCTATGGAGGAAGGGTATAGTAGAACATATTCCTGCATTTTATGCAGAATACACTCGAGAATTGGGTAAAGTCAATATTTGATTCATTGGGGAGATGAGAACTAGGGAAGGATGAGGTCTTAATTAATAAGAGATCGATCCTAGAATCAGATCGAAAGATTTGAAAGGAACACTACATATAATGTAAATAAGAAGAGCAAAACATGGAAGAATTCATGTTGATGTAAAATCATGGGATGAACCAACTAGGGTTCAATAGCAAGCTTAATTACATAGGCTACAACATGTGGGTCTATGGTGATGTAGACCTATTGGGCATCATTAGTCTTCCTAGCTGCATCATATATATCGGTATATATACTAGGTATATATATGTGTATACATACTAACATATATACCTAGTATATATACCAATATATATACTAAGTATATATAGCGATATTTATACTAAGTATATATACCGGTATATATAATTGTATATATAGCGACATATATACCTAGTATATATGCCGATATATATATTAAGTATATATACTGACACATATACCTAGTATATGTCGATATTGATACTGGTATATATACTTAATATATATACCGGTATACATACTTGTATATATACCAACATATATACCTAGTATATATACTCATATATACTAAGTATATATACTGGTATATATACTAAGTATATATACCAGTATATATACTTGAATATATACCAGTATATATACTTGTCTATATACCAACATTTATACCTAGTATATATATCGGTATATATACTAAGTATATATATTGATGGTATATATACTAAGTATATATACCGATGTATATGTATTTCGATGTATATATACTTGTATATATACCGACATATATACCTAGTATATATATATCGATATATATACTTAGTATATATACCAATATATATCGACATATACTAGGTATATGTGTCGGTATATATACTCAGTATATATATCAGTATATATACTAGGTATATATGACGTTATATATACTCAATATATATCGATATATATACTCAATATATATACTTAGTATATATACCAAGCCTCAATATATATACCTAGTATATTGAGGCTTAGTATATAAATCCATTAATTGAGGCTTTTTGTTTGGAGAAAAATGCAACAATTCAATAGTCCGAGACAACATAGCAAGTGAGATCACAATGTATATAAAATGGCTTTTAGGAATAATAAGGAACTATGATATGGACAATGGTTAAAGTGGTATGAGACAAAAACATAATTTTGCAAAACTTCATCCAAATTCTATCATCACGTCGTTCTATCCAATTCATAGTTCCCGGGGTCATAATTCCACTTATCTTTTGGCTTCTGTATATGCGCATATACAGAAGCTCTCTTATGTATATGCACATTTTGTCTTCTGTATATGCACATTTACGGAAGCCAAAATAAATGCATATATACTGAAGAGAGCTTCCATATATGTCCATTTTGGCTTCTATATATGTTCATATATGGAAGCTCTATATACGGAAGAGAGCTTCTGTATATGCGCATTTTGGCTTCTGCAAATGTGCATATACGGAAGACAAAATGTGCATATACAGAAGAAAGTACAGAAGAGAGCTTCCGTATATGTGCACTTACAGAAGGAAAAAATGCACATATACGGAAGCCAAAATGCGCATTTACGGAAGCCAAAATGCGCATATATGGATGCTATCTTCTGTATATGCGCATTTTGGCTTTCGTAAATGCGCATATACGGAGCTCTATATACGAAAGAGAGCTCTATATGCCCAATAGGTATGCATCACCATAGACCCACAGGTTGCAACCTATGTAATTAAGCCTGCTATTGAACCCTAGCAAGTTCATCCCATGATTTTACATCAACATGAATTCTTAAATACTTAGTATATATATGGAAGGTATATATGTCGGCATATATACCTAGTATATATCCTAACATATATAACTAGTATATATACCAGTATATATATTGAGTATATATATCGGTATATATACTAAGTATATATATTGATATATACTGACACATATACCCAATATATGTCGATATATATATATATATATATATATATACATATCGATATATATTCTAAGTATATATAATGACATATATACCTAGTATATATACCGACATATATACTAAGTATATATATTGACATATATACCTAGTATATATACCGGTGAAGTGAAGATACATAAACAACAACAACAAACAAAGTAAATAGAAGAATCACCTAAGAAAGCAACACAAACACAATAGGGATCGACATAGCAACAAATAAAGTCGACTCAACAGACTAGTCAACAAGTGATTGAACCAAATATACTTAGTATACCTAGTATATATATAGGTCAAGGTATTTGTATATTTACTTAGTATTGGTGCTTTCCTTGTGTGGATAGATTGATTGGACAAATGAAACTTGCTATGTTCTGTATATATACTCCTTGGGATGTGATGCAAATCTATATCAAGAAAATGTTGAAACTGATTCCTTGTGATGCAAATATATGTGTTCAGAAGAATTTTAGGGAGGGGCATTGCCACTGCAGTGGCACTTGTTAATTACTGATATATATACTTGTATTCAATTACACAACAATCCTATTAATTTTTTTATCATATATAAATCATAAGTACATGTATCATGAGGCTACGAGTGCATTTAAAAAAAGGATATTAATATTCATTATGTAGAAGCGCCTTTTAAATTTCAAAATGGATAATTATAAATATAGCGATATAGGTCGACAAAAACTTAATAAAATTGTTATTAATGATATGATGCAAATTTATGCCATGGACAATCTCTCTAAGTTAGAAGAATGCTTGCATTTAGTGGAGATTGCATATAATACCAATAGATCATTGAAAATAAATCCATTAATTGAGGCTTTTTGTGTGGAGAAAAATGCAACACTTCAATAATCTGAGACAACATAGCAAGTGAGATCACAATGTATATAAAATGGCTTTTAGGAATAATAAAGAACTATGATATGGACAATGGTTAAAGTGGTATGAGACAAAAACATAATTTTGCAAAACTTCATCCAAATTCTATCATCACGTTGTTCTATCCAATTCATAGTTCCCGGGGTCATAATTCCACTTATCTTTTGGCTTCCGTATATGCGCATATACGGAAGCTCTCTTATGTATATGCACATTTTGTCTTCCGTACATGCGCATTTATGGAAGCCAAAATAAATGCACATATACAGAAGAGAGCTTCCATATATGTGCATTTTGGCTTCTATATATGTGCATATATGGAAGCTCTACATACGGAAGAGAGCTTCTGTATATGCGCATTTTGGCTTCTGCAAATGCGCATATACGGAAGACAAAATGCGCATATACAGAAGAGAGTACAGAAGAGAGCTTCCATACATGTGCACTTACAAAAGGAAAAAATGCACATATACAGAAGCCAAAATGCACATTTACGGAAGCCAAAATGCCCATATATGGAAGCTATCTTCCGTATATGCGCATTCTATCTTCCGTATATGTGAATTTTGACTTCCCGTAAATGCGCATATACGGAGCTCTATATACGGAAGAGAGCTTCTTTATATGGGCATTTTGGCTTCCGTAAATACGCATTTACGGAAGGCAAAATGTACATATACAGAAGAGAGATTCCATAAATGCGCATTTTTGTTTTCCATAAATGCACATTTTTTCCTTCCATAAATGCGCACATACTAAGCTCTATATGTACATTTTCCCTTTTGTATATGCGCATTTTGGCTTCCATAAATGTGCATTTACGGAAGCCAAAATGCGCATATATGGAAGAGAGATTTACAGAAGCCAAAATGATGTAGGAGCATCTCTCCATGTCAGCTAGCCAGCCAGCCAGCCATGTCAGCGCATGCATTCAAGGCTGAAGAGAGGCGCAACCCTCATCTTCAATTTTGTAATTGAATGTAAATTAAATGATTAGGTTGTTGAGCCATGGAGCCGTGCCTTTGTGCACGCATTAGAGTAGGTAGGCCTTTAATGTTTGTAAGGCTGAGATCTAGATCCGATGATGGACTAGATAGCCCATTCAATGTAATTGAATAGGGTAGGTAGATTGGAGGGAAGAGCTCGAAGAGCCCCCTCAGGTAAAAAGAAATTTAGGATCTCATTTTGAAAAAGTTAGAGTAAGTTGAGCTAGAATATGCGAGGAGAGAGCAGAAGAGAAGGAGCCAAGACTCTGTTAAAGTCTGAGCTCAGGAACACCTTTGTAAAGAGGCATTTTTATTAATACAAACAGAAGCAGTTTTCCTGCATGTATTTCTGTGTTATGTGGATGTCTTGGTGTGTTCTATTTTATGCTGTGAATTTATATGTTGTAGATGTATGCTAGGCATTTGCAGGAGAGTGTTTGATTTTTAGGCTCGAGGTTCTTTGTGGTTTCATGTCAAGAGGGCATGACAGAGTATTGCGGTCTTTGAATACCAGTGCACTGAAGCACTTCTGAATTCTGCGGGTTCAGACAAAGGCGTGCCAGGAGGGCACAACAGGTGAAATCATCAACTCAAGAGAAGACCTTTGAGGTTGTTGAACACCTCAAGAGGCAAGGCTGTGGAGAAGAACATAGTTGTAGACATAATCTCTGAGGAGTTCTGTAAAGATCTGCCAAGTGGGCATTGAGCATATGCACAGTGATGCATGGAGAAGAACTCTGTTGTGAGTTCTTAAGAAGTCAGAATCACTGAGGATTCTTGTCACTCTTCCATGAGGGCATTGAGCATATGCACAGTGGTGCATTGAGAAAAACTCTGCTGTGAGTTCAAGGAGAACCAGAATCACTGAGGATTCTGAGAGCTCTGCCAAGTGGGCATTGAGCAGGCACATAGGGTGCGTAGAAGGAGACAGAACTACTGGAAGTTCCGGGAGAAGACACTCTTCCATGAAGGCATTGAGACAGTGTGCAGACAGGCACAAGAAGAGAACTCTATCGAGTTCTGTATTTTGGAGGAAGAATCCACAGAAGGATCTTCATAGGGTTGTTGAACACCCTGCAGACTCAGCAAGAGGTTGCTTGAGCAGAAGGATAGCCAGGAGGGAATTCAAGTTCTCCATCAGTAGGAGAAGGAGAAATATTTATTTCCTTGGAGGTCTGAGTGTTTGAGAAGCTCAGAAGGGATAGCACTTTATGTGCATGGAGACTCTGTAGAGGTGCAGAAGTCCCAAAGTCCCTTGAGGATTCAAAGGAAAAGCTCAGGAGAGCTAGTGTTTTCATATATGCGCTGGCGAGGAATCGAATCATGGAGCTCATAGAGAAAAGGCAAAGGTTGAGGCCTTTGAGAACTTGGAATTATTCTAAGTGCATGAAGAAAGCACCAAAGCTCAGGAGGAGCAACACCGGCCGTTGGATCAGCCGAAGAGATCTATACCATTGAAGATTGCATGTCCAGGGAGCATTAGAGCGAGTGCACAAAAGAGGATATCGTCAGCCATTGGATCTCACTCAGATACCCGTCATCCATTGGATCGGGTGAAGACGCATGGAGTTTAGTCTTTGGAGTGAGCGCATAGGAAGAACGGATTTGGACCGTCGGATCTTGGTCCAATTACCCATCATCCATCGGATCTGACAAGAGTTGCATGGGGCTTAGCTTCGTGAATAGGAGGGTGAAAGTCCCGACGAGAGGCGTGGCCATCGAGATTTTGGCTATCGTGAAATCGGGATTCTCGAAGACAGGAGATCGGGAATCTCCATGGTGAAAGTCCCAGGAACGATCTGAGTCGTCCATTAGTTAGGACACATGGGTGAGATCGGAAGCCCATCGACATTTTGGAGATCGAAGGGGCAAGATGCCGAGACATTTTGGCATTTGATGTCGTGAAATCCCGAGAGTTAATCAGGACCATCCATCTTGAGGGGACGCATGGCGAAGATCTAAGATCTCGGGAAAAGTCCTAAAAGGGAAGACTCCATCGGAGTTTTGGGACTCGGAAAATCGAAAGTTCTGTGGGCAAGAGATCGGGTAAATCCATGTTGGAAACCCTGTAACCGATCGAAGCCGTCCATCAGTTGGGACACGTGGGCGAGATCGGGAGCCCATCGGCATTTCGGAGATCAAAGGGACAAGATGCCGGAGCATTTCAGCAGCGGAAACTCTGAAATCGCGAGAAGCGATCAGGACCGTCCATCATAGGAGGACGCGTGGCAACGATCGAAGCATTCGTGAAATTTCCCGAAAGGAAAAGTCATCAATTGGGAAATCGAGAACCGGGAAATCAGGGATCCCGTGGACAAGAGGTCCAATACATTTCAACACTCGGAACCCCGAATCCCAATAAGAGGTATGACTGCGGTCATATAAGGGGAGGTCATGTGGACCAAAATTCTAGCTCGGAGGGATAACTGAAGTTAGATCACATCGGGATTTTGAAGCCCAAAACCCCGAAATAGATAAGGTTGCGGTCTTATGGGGACTAGTCACATGGACTAGGCGTAGCCAGGCGGGCTAAGGAAAAAAGGGGTGAATCGACAAATCGAAGATCGAGGATTCAAGAGGACAGAGAACTCTTGACATCGGGGATCAGGAAACCCCAAAGCCCGAAATTATATCTTTCCTATTGAGGAAGAGAGGCAGCGGTCGGAGTGCAAAAGACCGTGAGGAAAAGAGCAGGACCTGTGGATCGGGTTTTTAATAGAGATTCCACTGAGGAATCAAAGAGTCATTTTGGCTCAGAAAGGGGAATTTGAATGATCCTTAAGATCGGGAGGTCAACGCAGAGGCGTTTTCCAAGGCAGAGGTGGCGTATCTGCGTCAGTTGGTATTAGAGCTTGATTCTTGCATGTATATTTCAGGCAAGGGAAGTCGGAGAAGGAGAGCACTCTGATACACACGTCAGGTTTGGTATCAGAGAGGGACTTTACTTGTATATTTCAGGCAAGGGAGGCAAAGAAGGAAGACAGAGTACTGAAACTCTGTAAGGATTTGTTTGCGAGTAGGAAACAGTCCATAAGAAGTCAGGAGGACTGTAGGAAGGGGCTGAAGCACTCAGGTTTGTAGGAGTGAGCAGCAGGTTTGTTAGGAGAGCAGACAGAGATAACAACATGGCTATTGAAGGCCATAGATATGCTGGAAGGAAAAACTCAGATCTATGGAGCCAAGAAGATATAGATGAAGAGCTCGCTGATATAAAGAAAGAAATAGAAAATCTTGCATTGCGGATGCAACAGAAAGCAAAATTGAGGTGGGTGTATGAATGGCCCATGAGGAAGGCAAAAGCAAAATGGCCAGTCAAGGAGTTGATGGCTAGAAGACAACATAGGCTGTTAATAGGATGGTTGAGGCATGCTGAAAACCTCAATGGACCTAAGGAAATGGTTCAAATATGTGAACCAAAGACTGGGAAAGATCTCAATGATTTTGAGAATGAATGGAGATCTGCTGGAGATCTCAAGAACTACCAGGAGGGCAGAGAGGAAATTCTAGTTTGCCAGGTGGGCAACGAGTTGAGATCACTGCGGGATCTCAGAGACTGTCATGAGGATAGCCATGGAATTTCACATTGCCAGTTGGGTAATGAAATGAGGTCACTGCGGGATCTCGAAGACTGCCAGGAGGGCAGTGGAAGCATCTCAAATTCCCAGGTGGGAAGATATGAGCATTCGATACTATCTAAAAGTCTTATGGACTCGGAGGTGAGTTTAATTCAGCAAGGAGTGCTGATGAAGATGGGATTGGTTGATCTCATAGTCTGCCAGGGAAGCAACAGGAAAATCCCATATTGCCAAGTGGACAGGGATGAATAGATGAGACTATTTGAGAGTCTCATAAACTTAGAGGTGAGTTTGGATCAACAGATGCAGCTGACAAAGGAGGAAGATTGGAGGAATATTCTAATGATTGGGGGAATTGAAATACCCCTACCACTTAGCTCAGAGGAGGTAGAAGTTTGTGTTGCAGATGAAGCAACAACAGTAGAAGAACAGTCAGCTAAGATTGTCAGGGAAGAAGAATTGGAGCAGATATCTGAGGCTTCCCAAGAAGGAGAGGAAAATGAGCATTCTGAGGAATGGCTCAACATTTTCAGCCAGGAAGCTGAGGAAATTGTAGCACTGAAGCTGACAACAGAAGAAGCAGAAGAGGATGATGAGCATTCTGAGGAATGGCTCAATATTTTCAGCAAAGAAGCTGAAGGGACTGCAACATGGGAGTTTGCAGAAGCTAAAAAAGAAGAAGAGGCAGACAACATTTGATTTGCTGATCTGTGGGAACAGATAGAAGATCTGGAGAGAAGGGTGAAAGTGCAGGGCATGCACATCCAACAGGTGAAGTTGGAAGCTGATGAAGAAGGCATGGGATATCACAGTGATCTACCCATTTGTAGAAAATTTTTGCAGTTGAGGAGACTGCATGAACAGGGCCAGCCATTGGAGCAGCTGGATGAAGTGATCCAGATGATCAGGGAGCTGATGATCTGGTCAGCAGAAACTGCCAGCGAGGGGAAGCTGGGTAGAAGAGAAGCAGAAGCAGAAGCAACAGCGCAGTAGCAGATAGAGCAGCAAATAGATGGAGCATATGAACAACTCCAGAGATTTGTTTGGGATTCGGGAGAATTTCAACAGCTGAGATGGGAAGCTCATGAGAAGGAGCTCATGGATTTTGCAGCTGAGGAGTATCATGTAGGATCATCTCTCCACGTCAACCAGCCAGCCAACCAACCATGTCATTTCATGCATTCAAGGTTGAAGAGAGGCGCAGCCCTCATCTTCAATTTTGTAATTGAATGTAAATTAAATGATTAGGTTGTTGAGCCATGGAGCCGTGCCTTTTTGCAGGCATTAGAGTAGGTAGGCCTTTAATGTTTGTAAGGCTGAGATCTAGATCCGATGCTAGACTAGACAACCCATTCAATGTAGTTGAATAGGGTAGGTAGATTGGAGGGAAGAGCTCGAAGAGGACCCTCAGGTAAAAAGAGATTTAGGATCTCATTTTGAAAAAGTTAGAGTAAGTTGAGCTAGAATCTGCGAGGAGAGAGTAGAAGAGAAGGAGCCGAGACTCTGTTAAAGTCTGAGTTCATGAACACCTTTGTAAAGAGGCATTTTTATTAATACAAACAGAAGCAGTTTTTCCTGCATGTATTTTTGTGTTATGTGGATGTCTTTGTGTGTTCTATTTTATGCTGTAGATGTATGCTAGGCATTTGCAGGAGTGTGTTTGATTTTCAAGCTCGAGGTTCTTTGTGGTTTCATGTCAAGAGGGCATGACAGAGTACTATGGTCTCTGAATACCAGTGCACTGAAGCACTTCTGAATTCTGCGGGTTCAGACAAAGGCGTGTCAGGAGGGCACATCAGCTGAAATCATCAACTCAGGAGAAGACCTTTGAGGTTGCTGAACACCTTAGGAGGCAAGGTTGTGGAGAAGAACACAGTTGCAGATAGAATCTCTGAGGAGTTCTGTAAAGATCTTCCAAGTGGGAATTGAGCATATGCACAGTGATGCATGGAGAAGAACTCTGTTGTGAGTTCTTAGGAAGTCAGAATCACTGAGGATTCTTGACACTCTGCCAGGAGGGCATTGAGCATATGCACAGTGGTGCATTGAGAAGAGATCTGTTGTGAGTTCAAGGAGAACCAGAATCACTGAGGATTCTGAGAGCTCTGCCAAGTGGGCATTGAGCATGCACATAGGGTGCGCAGAAGGAGACATAATTACTGGAAGTTTTGGGAGAAGACACTCTGCCAGGAAGGCATTGAGACAGTGTGCATACAGGCACAAGAAGAGAAATCTGTCGAGTTCTGTATTTTGGAGGAAGAATCCACAGAAGGATCTTCACAGGGTTGCTGAACACCCTGCAGACTCAACAAGAGGTTGCTTGAGCAGAAGGATAGCCAGGAGGGCATTCAAGTTCTCCATCAGTAGGAGAAGGAGAAAGATTTATTTCCTTGGAGGTCTGAGTGTTTGAGAAGCTCAGAAGGGATAGCGCTTTATGTGCGTGGAGACTCTGCAAAGGTGCAGAAGTCGCAAAATCCCTTGAGGATTCAAAGGAAAAGCTCAGGAGAGCCAACATTTTCATATACGTGCAGGCGAGGACTTGGATCGTGGAGCTCGTAGAGAAAAGGAAAAGGTTGAGGCCTTTGAGAACTTGGAATTCTTCCAAGTGCAGGAAGAAAGCACTAAAGCTCAGGAAAAGCAACGTCGACCGTTGGATCAGCTGAAGAGATCTGGACCATTGAATATTTCACGTTTAGGGAGCATCAAAGCGAGCACATAGAAGAGGAGATCGTCAACCATTGGATCTCACTCAGATACCTGTCATCCGTTGGATCGGGTGAAGACGCGTAGAGTTTAGTATCTGGAGTGAGCACACAGGAATAACGGATCTGGACCGTCGTATCTGGGTCCAATTACCCATCAGCCATTGGATCTGAAGGAGATGCATGGGGTTTAGCTTCGTGAACAGGAGGGTGAAAGTCCCGACGAGAGGCGTGGCCATCGGGATTTTGGCTATCATGAAATCGGGAGTCTCGAAGACAGGAGATCGGGAATCTCCATGGTGAAAGTCCAAGGAACGATCTGAGTCGTCCATCATTTGGGACACGTGGGCGAGATCGGAAGCCCATCGACATTTCAGAGATTGAAGGGACAAGATGTCGGGACATTTCGGCATTTGATGTCGTGAAATCCCAAGAGTTAATCAGGACCGTCCATCTTGAGGGGACACATGGTGAAGATCTAAGATCTCAGGAAAAGTCCCGAAAGGGAAGACTCCATCGGAGTTTCGAGACTCGACAAATCAGAAGTTCTGTGGGTGAGAGATCAGGTAAATCCATGTTGGAAACCCTGTAACTGATTGGAGTCGTCCATCAGTTGGGACACGTGGGCGAGATCGGGAGCCCATCGACATTTTGGAGATCGAAGGGACAAGATTCTGGAGCATTTCAGCAGCGGAAACTCCGAAATCGCAAGAAGTGATTAGGATCGTCCATCATAGGAGGACGCGTGGCAACGATCAAAGCATTCAAGAAATTTCTTGAAAGGAAAATTCATCAATCGGGAAATCGAGAACCAAGAAATCGAGGATCCTGTGGACAAGAGGTCCAATACATTTCAACACTCGAAACCCCGAATCCCGATAAGAGGTATGACTGCAGTCATATAAGGGGTCGTGTGGACCAAAGGTCTATCCCGGAGGGCTAACTGAAGTTAGAGCACATCGGGATTTCGAAGCGCAAAACCCCGAAAGAGATAAGGCTGCGGTCTTATGGGCACTGGTCACATGGACTAGGCGTATCCAGGCGGGCTAAGGAAAAAAGGGGTGAATCGACAAATCGAAGATCGGGGATTCAAGAGGACAGAGAACTCTTGACATCGGGGATAAGGAAACCCCGAAGCCTGAAATTATATCTTTCCTATTGAGGAAGAGAGGCAGCGGTCGGAGTGCAAAAGACCGTGAGGAAAAGAGAAGGACCTGTGGATCGGGTTTTTAATAGAGATTCCACTGAGGAATAAAAGAGTCATTTTGGCTCAGAAAGGGGAATTTGAACGATCCTTAAGACTGGGAGGTCAGCGCAGAGGCCTTTGCCGAGGCAGAGGTGGCGTATCTGCGTCACAAAATGTGCATATACAGAAGCTCTCTTCCGTACATGCGCATTTTGGCTTCCGTAAATGCGCATTTTGGTTTCCGTATATGCACATTTTTTCCTTCCGTAAATGTGCATATACAGAAGCTCTCTTCCGTATATGTGCATTTTGTCTTCCGTGTATGGGCATTTACAGAAGCCATAATGTGCATATACAAAAAATCTCTTCCAAGAGAGCTTCCGTATATGCGCATTAGGGCTTCCGTAAATGTGCATATATAGAAGCCAAAGTGCACATATACAGAAGCTCTCTTCCGTATATGCGCATTTTGGCTTCCGTATATGTGCATTTTTTCCTTTCGTAAATGCGCATATACGAAATAGAGATTTCGTATATGCGCATTTTGACTCCCATATATGCGCATTTACGGAAGCCAAAATGTGCATATACGGAAACTCTCTTCCATATATAGAGCTTCCATATATGCGCATTTTGGCTTCCTTAAATGTGCATATACAAAAGCCAAAATGCACATATACAAAAGCTCTCTTCCGTATATGCGCATTTACAGAAGCTAAAATGCACATTTACGGAAGCCAAAATGTGCATATCTCTTTTCCGTATATGCGCATTTTGGCTTCCGTAAATGCACATATACAAAAGCCAAAATGCACATATACGGAAGCTCTCTTCCATATATGCGCATTTTGTCTTCCGTATATGCACATTTATGGAAGACAAGAATGTGAATTTATGGAAGAGAGCTTCCATATATGTGCATTTTGGCTTCTATATATGTGCATTTACGGAAGCCAAAATGTGCATTTATGGAAGCTCTCTTCTGTATATGAGCATTTTTGCTTACGTAAATGCATATATATGAAAGCCAAAATGTACATATACGAAAGCCAAAATGCGCATTTTAGCTTCCATAAATGTGCATATATGAAAGCCACATTTCATAAATGCGCATTTACGAAAGGTATTTATGGAAGGTGGCTTTCGTATATGCACATTTATGAAAGTTAGCTTCTGTATATGCACGCTTTTGTATATGCACATATTTGAAAGTGGCACTCGTATATGGTCAGCTTCCGTAAATGCACATTTACGGAAGTTGATTACTTCCATAAATGTGCATATATGGAATCATGGATATATAGAATCTTCCTTCCATAAATGTGCATTTATGGAAATTACCTTTCATAAATGCACATTTATGAGAAGTTGGATTTCGTATATGCAAGATTATTTTCATATATTCATTCATTTATGGAAGTTGATCACTTTCATAAATGTGCATATATAGAAACATGCATATACGAAAGTCGCCTTTTCTAAATGCACATTTATGGAAGTTGGATTTTGTAAATGCACATTTATGAAAGTTGGATTTTGTATATGCGTTCTTTTATTCTGTATAAATGCGCATATACGGAAGATGACCACTTCCGTAAATGCGCATATATGGAAGCATGCATATACAAAGTATATCTTCTGTAAATGCACATTTATGGAAGTTAGCTTTTGTAAATGCGCATTTATGAAAGTAGCTTTCTGTAAATACGCATTTATGGAAGTTTCTTATGTATATGTGTTCATTTACAAAAGTTTTCTTTGGTATATGTGCATATACCAAAATGGAAATCTTCCATAAATGTATATTTACGAAAGTGGCTAGCTTCCATAAATGCACATGTATGGAAGGCATCGTTTGTAAATACACATTTATGAAAGTTAGCTTTTGTAAATGCACATTTATTGAAGTGGCTTCCGTGTATGTGCATTTATGGAAGTTGGTTTCTGTAAATGTGCATTTATGGAATTTAGCTTCCTTAAATGTGCATTTATGGAAGGTAGCTTCCATATATGTGCATTTATGAAAGATGACCACTTCCAAAAATGTGCATATAAGGAAGTGCGCATATGCTTGCATCTTTCATATGTGTGCTTCCATATATGTGCATTTATGGAAGTTGACCACTTCCAAAAATTGATCCACAAAGATCTTTTAATGACTGTGGTTGAGTTTTTAATTGCATGTGTTAATTAACCATTTGAGAAGCTTAATGAAATAATGAGGAAATAAGAGGAATTATGATAGCCATATACATATATGCAGATCTGAAATGAAGTAATAAAAAACAAACCATAACAAGAGAAGTGATAACGGAGTTCGACACAAAATTGCCTATGTCTCCAAGCCTTTGTCTCAGTGGGGGAGGCTTCTTTATTTCTATTCAAAGATAAAAAAGTACATCGCAGCAGTGCCATTAGGTTACAAGACCAATCTGGTCATGTTCTTCCAGATCTCTAGAACTCAGCAGAAGAAACGACACCCAAAACGGATGATCGAAGCTCCCAGAAATGGCCCACAAGCGTCTGCTCCTCAACAACTTCCCTGCATAAAAATGGATTTGGCTTGGCTTCCCTTTAGCATAACTCTGCTCTGACTGTCCTCTATGGCCTCAAACAGGCTTGGTTTATATAGATCTGAAGTTGGTTATCCATCCCCAACTTCCTCCCAAAATCTGGGCTCAAATAGAGTCCAAAATCTCCCAAAAATGACCAAAATCCATTAAATCTGCTGATAAAATCACTGAAAAGATCATTTTCCAATGTTAAAAACCCATTTTTTGGAAAACATGGACTTTGAATGATTACATACTCATAATGAAAAAAAAAAAAACACAATGTTGTACAAAAATGATGTTATAACAAGTCATCATTTCAACATGTGTGATTACAATAATGGAAGAAAAATACAATGAAGTTGAGACATCCACTTTTGGCAAAACCAAGTGACTGGTTTCTTTCCTTCATGATGTTCCTCTTACTTCACTGGTAATCCTTCCTCCTTCATGAGTACATGCAAAATCATTTTGTCCTTCCTTCGACGAAGCTTCAGATTAAGCTTCCAACAACTAGCCTTTTGATGTCCACTCTTGTTGCAAAACGTGCAATGAGTTTTTGGCATCCAGACCTGTTTACCCTTCTCTTTCTTCCATTGTGGAATTGAGCCTTTATGTCATGTTTCCTTCCTGGTCGACATAGTTTTTCTATACAAAGATTGTCTCTTCCAACACTTGGCAACAGAATGCTTGGGTGAATGACAATAAGTACATGGATAAAGATTCCACAAGTTCCGGATTACTTGATTATGCTTGTTATAATCAAAAGGAGAATTAATAAAAACATGACCATTATACCTTCCATGCTGATCTTCACTTTTCTTTGGA
>ML785681.1:28640-43294 GCA_009831015.1 Picea engelmannii | reverse complement strand
TCCGTTGATTGATGATCATGGAGAGCATGTTCAGATTCCTTCTATAGATGATTTTCCCCCAGAATATCTTACAGAACTGCATGAAGACACCATCCTTGACAGGAGAATGTGAACTTCAAAACGAGGAAATGTGGAGTATCTTCGAGTTGGTCTTAAAGGAACAAATCCAAGAAAATCCAAGTGGATTGAGGTTGGAAGGGTGAGGGAACTCCACCCTCATCTTCAAATAGACTGAAAATAGTCTTTTGGAGGTCCAAAAGCTTTCCAATGGGGAGGTGTGATCAGGGGATCAAATTTTGCTCAAAAATTCAAAGTGCTCGGAATCGCTTCAAATTGAACGAGAGCATGGGCCTCATCGTTGCGAACCCAATGCAACTCGTTTGGGTTCAAACAGACGTTGGGAGCGAGAGATATCACATTCTGTTCAAATTTACAAACATGCAAAAAAAAGGGTTGCTGACTGTACAATCCGTACAGTCCATACAGACGTTGACGTGGCAGGCCGTACGACACATGGCAGGTCGTAAAACACATGGCAGGATAGCATTCAGACAGTTGGCAGGTGACTTGGCATGTTTGGCAGCGAATGGAATGACGACATGTGGCCTAGTTAATGGACGCCACATGTCATCCATTATTTGGTTAAAACTTATTTCGTTGGCCGGAGTCAACCCCGCGACCTCCGGGCAAGGGCAAAGACTTGGCAAAGAGCCACCAACCGGCGTGCCACCGCTTGTTACTTATTATATATATGGCACAAAATTTATATAAGTTTGAATGTGCGGGTGGTTTGGGCTGCGATCGGGCTGAGGCTTAGCCCCAGCCCTTGGTCGCGTGCTATATAACATATGACCCACAACTATAGTGTATGGCGTGCAAGCGCGGTTAATGTTTGTTCCAACGGTTATTTCAACGACTGCCATTTGGCCTTTGACCATTGGTTTATGTAACGGGAGCCCATGTTTATGCTAGCACGTGGTCACATGGCTCAATATGAGTTGGCCCTTGATGGTTAGGGGCTAGGTGCACCCATAACTGTCCTATAGTTTGCACGGTTCACGCGGTTGCGTCCGGTGCTAGGTTTTTACGCTTAAATATGCATGTGGGCTAGGTTGAGCCAGAAAATGTGTGTTTTGTAGATGCAGAGACAACAAGCTTGAAGGGGGGACTTCCAGGAAGCCTATCTTCTTCAATTTTTGGCCAAACGAGGTGTCGAAAAAGCCCAACTAGGGGTTTTTGGATGTTTTGAAGCCATTGGAGCAGTCTATTTGGCAGTTTGAGCATTGTAAAGAACATTTTTGAGCACTTTGAGAAAATAATACAAATGATCCATTGGAAGCTAGACCAGGAGATGTAGCCCAAGAGAGGGGTGAACTCCTTTATCATTTGCTGTGTTATGTGTTTTCTATTCATTAATTATGTTTATGTTTATATGCATCTATAATGAGTAAAATCTATTAAAGTTGTGTTGCAAAGTTGATCCATTTGCATTTTAACACATAATCTTTACTTGCAAATATTTTCAAGAATACAAGTCTTCTTCATTTTTAGATCAGTAAACACCCCACATAATTAGTATATATATCGCTATATATATCGGTCAACAACAAGGCTTGAATCCATTACAACAATATACACCTTATGAGCTCAACATGTCACTTGCGGGAATTGAACCCGGATGAAGAGGATAACAATCATTCCTCTGACCACCCAAGCTAAACCAAATTGACAATTAGTACTAAAGTTGCAAATCAAAAGATGACATTTAATACAACACGCTACATTACCATTCTTAGCAAGCAAGGACCTTCAGACTCATGTTTGTTGAAAAATGATTTGAGGTCATTTTTAGTAAATACCTAGAAATCAAAATTTCCCACAAACACAAAATTTCATGGTCATGAATCAAAATTCTAATCCTCCAAACCATGGATGATCTACACATGTCTATAAACCCCCTATCATTCTACAATGCCAACTCTCCTAACATTCTACAATTCTAATAATGCTAACATTCTACAATAATTTTATCCTTGATTTATTCTTGATTTTATCCTTATTATTAATTAGTTTTTATAAAAACCTCTTATTCTTTAATTTTTTGAAAAGTGATGACTCCATCTTACTACTATATTTCCAGCATCTAGTTAAAACACCATAAGGAAATTTTCCATAGAACCATTCATTAAAACACCGTAAGGAAATTTTCCATAGAACCATTCATTCTTTATTTTTTTTACAAAGGTTTGAAAATGCCAAAACCATGTCACACATTGATAACTCCAAATAAAAAATTTTAAAAGGCCAAAACCACATTTGCTTATGAATCATGATGTTTCACCAAATTTACACATAAATAACTCTAAACAAACCATTTAAAGTGCCCATTATCTAGTTTATGTTGAGTGTGCAATAAACCCAAGAACTATAATCTTATTATTCAAATTCTATAATTTCATTATTCATTCTTAGAAAATTAGTGGAGAACTCTTAATTTTATTCTATTGAAGTCATGTTATGATGGGTAAAATAAACAAAATGATCCATCTAATTTTTATTTTGATGACATCCCATATATCTTGTTTTTATTTTCATTCTTGTGTTCAACTAACATAATTTAAAGCATATAAAAAAGCATCCATACACCAAAAAAAACATGCATGCTTATTTTTTGTTTAATAACATTCATGTCTTTCAATTCAGCGTGTTTTAAAAATCAGTGAAGAAAAACTCACAATTGCTATTAGTGTATAAATCTTTACTTGAATCATTTTCTTAAAAACTTAAAATATTTTTTTATTTTTAATAAATAAATCCATCTTTATATATGAATGCAACTAAACTCCTAACTAAAACTATACTCTTAACTAAACTCCATTTTCATTGGTTCAAAAATATCAATTAAAACCAACTTTTAATTATTTTGACATTTTATAAGTTTTATCAAATGCTTTTTTACTCTTGTTTCACAATTAAACAAGCTTCACATGCTTCAATAGTACTTTTAATTCATGTCAAATCTATCACTTTGTCATGGTTAATTAGTATTTGTATATAGTAAATGACCAAACATATAATTGTGTTTCAATCTTTCATGCCAAAGTTATCTCTTAGGATAATTGTTGGTCTCATTGTTGTTGCATGGATGCAACCATCTTTACACCAAATTTATATATTTGGTTCTTAAATTTAATAGCAATGATTTTATTTGTATTGTAGTGCTTAATTGATCATTAAAATTTATTTCAAATTTCTGATCACAAATCTCACATTGTTGTTTGCTTTAAAACCAAAACCTAGGAAAATTGTTCACTTTAAACCAAAACATATAAACATTTCAAAAAAAATATTACAATATCTATGGATATATAACACTGGTAATGAAAAAAATTATCAAACAAAAAAATAGTTAGATATATAATAATGGTAATGAAAAAAATTATTAAACAAAAGAAAGTTAGATATATAATAGTGGTAATAAAAAATATTATTAAACAAAAGGAAGGTGTATGGAATTCAATGCTTATAAAGAAATCATATCACATGGACTGCGTAAAGTGTACCAAAATAATAAATACAAACCTAATAGAGATTCAATGAACCATGCCCAAAATATCACTCTATTTATGCTATTTTAGGTTATTATATAAACGAGATCATACAAAATACCATTTAGCTCTAGAGTCTTTTGAAATCAATGAATAAATTATGCATCAAAATCTAAATTATACCATTCTAAAGCATTGCAGACTAGAAAATGAAGTTGGATACCTCGATTTCTTATTCGTTTATGGAAAGTATATGGTATTCACTATCAAAATAGTTGATCAGAGAGACATACACTGTACGTGCCATTGACGTGAAATGCAAACCTGAAAAAAACCCTGAAGAAGAGATCACGTTAAATCATGTTTTTAAATGCAAATTTGTCATCTCCCAATGAAGTAACTGCACAAAGCTGCTAAGAAGGAGATGAAGAGAGCAACAAAGAGGGTAGGATCTATTGGCCCTTGACCAAGTTTTGAGGAACACTTGGTCATATTTGACCATTTTTAGGACTTCGACAGTCTGTCGAAGACGAAACGCAAAGCGAAGCGGAGATTGCGGAAGCTAGACCCCCTTTTTGGGTCCTTTTTGGGTTTTTGAGAATATGTAATGGGAAAGGGATGACGGCCCATGGTTTTACCCACGCTTAGGCCCACTTTTGTAATGTATAAATAGATATCTAGGCAATGTAAGTAGGGGAGAAGATTAGCCAAGGGCTTAGTGCTAGAATTGATCTATGTGATTGACTTGCAAAGCTGAGTGAAAGTGTTGTAAGTGTTGAGTGCATAGATTGTAAGGAGGCTCTGTGCTAGATCTACTCGAGGAAGGAGGATCTGGCAAGGTGTGTGCAGATATCCTGTCCTATGCAGAGTAGGATTTTGATAGCTCTGTGCTATAACCGGATTGACTGAAGCTTAAAGAAGAAGAGTTGGTGGACGTAGCCCCAGGGTGGGGGTGAACCACGTAAATCTGTGTGTTATGCTCTATGCTTTGACTTAATGTGTTTATCTCTGCTTTTGCTAAGTTCTTTGATGTATTTAGATAGATCTACTTATGCTTTGTGCTTCTTAGATGTGTGTGAATGTTAGATATGATATATATGAAGATGCTTAGTGCGGATCTACTAGATCTGATCTGTTTTACTGCTGCTAAGTGTTGAAATACCTTAGATCTAAGTGAATGTTGCGATGCTCTGTTATGTCGACGAAGTATGTCTAAGTGGAATATTGATGAATGATCTATGTTAAGTGCTTGCTAAGTGTTATAATCACAGATCTGTGTCCCAGCTAAGGTTGAAAACACTTGAGTCTTGCAACCACCCCTGCCTCTACCTCGGGTGAGACTTCATCTACTTCGCAGGTGTTGCCGAAAGGGCCAGTAGTTAGGGTTTTGTTGGTGTGTTGTTGTAGCGTTGAACCCTGGGTCTGCCCCTATGCCAACAAATGGTTCCGTTGCTAGGACTGAAACTATGATTGTTGGGAACTAAGGGAGAAGAAGCTTTGTGCAAAGATTCATTCTGAAACTATGGAAACTCTGTGCATGGATCTGTGCCCTAGTGCGCAGTATTTTACTTGATCTGAAGAGCTCTGTGCTGAAAAGAGAAGGAAAATCTGAAGAAAAGAAGCAATATCTGAACGCTTTGTGCTCTAAGAAAAGTAAAAGTGGAAGTTTCTTAAGAAAAGAGGTAAGATCTGTAAGCTTCGTACTCCGATAAAGGTAAGAATAGTTAAAAGTTATTAGATATGAAAGCTTTGTGCCCTGTAGAAGTAAGATAAGTGGAAATTTTTGTTTCTAGAGCATGGATATAAATATGTTTGATAGACTCTGTCCTAGCTAGAAAACTAGGGCTCTGATAGATGAAATAAATTTTGATATGACCAGATCTGATAAGAATAATGATAGATATGTTATACCTATGCATAGAAAGAATGTTTGGACTAACAAATGGATGCAGGATCCTAGAAAGAATTTTTTGTAGGCTAGCTACCATGATCCTAGTGCGTAGTACAGAAAAGGTTGGGGATCATTTAAAAGAAAGAGATGATTAACCCTATGTTACAGTTGTAGAAGACCAATACATCTAGCTAAGGAATTCCCTGATGGAAGACCTAGTTGTCTCTGTTGCAAAGCTATGGACCATGAAGTGTTGGATTTCCCTAGAATGATTGCTAAGCTTGAAGGAATGAATCTGAATGAAGAAAACCCTAAGGCATATCCAGAAATAATAGAACCCCAGAGAGAATAAAAAAAGATATTACTACAAATGAAAGACACCCTAAATGACCACTGACATGTTAGATTATCAGAAGTTTTTAAAGAAAAAGGATGCACCGAAGTAAGAATAGGAGACTTTGCATTGACTGTGTTTTGGATGAGGAAATACATGTGAATGTTATGACAGAGAGAACTTGGGAAGCTATGGGAAGGCCTGCTATGATCCCTTCACTATGCGGAATAGGGTTATTTAGAGGAAAACTGGTGAACTTATGTGGAAGGCTCACTCAGATATCTATGAATGTCAATGGAACTTCGACAGAGGAAGATTTTGAGATTATCAAATTTATTGAGGACAACGCCCTGTTTACTATGTTACTTGGAAGACCTTGGATTGAAAGAGATCAAGCTAGGAAGAAGGAAGAAGAAAAGGTTTTAAAACAACATAGAAAAGAGTTAAAAGATTTCATGACCAGAAGGATTGTGCAGTTGATTGAAGAACAAGAGAGAAAATCGAAGCTACTTGACATTAGACGCCCAGATGTCAAAGTTGAAAAAGCATTAGGGGACTCACTGAATATTGGAGTATCTATATCAGATATAGACAAAGTAGTACCCCCGAGTCTTGGTAGAGAACCTCAGCAGCGCAAAGTGACTATGCCCAAGGAAAATAAGAATCATAATGAGAAAAGAACTACCGAGACGAAGATCACGGGGAAAAAGGCTAGGAAGCGATGTAAAAAGAGAGCTAAGATCGACATGCTATAGAGGGTTATAGAGGGAACCTCTCAGAAAGAAAACTTGTAAAATTGGAGCTTTGTCGGGATATCAGAACGAAGACATAGGTCACTTCGCCATGGTGAAGCAATATAGCCGTTGGAAGCCGGTATATCTGTTCAACTGCCGCTCCGAACGGATCGAAAAACATTGATGGCTCATCACTAGACTGTTATACCGTGCCATAACGGATAGAACAAGATTTAATGAAGCCCCATATCCATTACAAATGATCCGTTATAGAGTTACTTATTTATTCCATTGCGCCATGCACATAAGACACTTTTGCTAATTGGGAATTTGAGTCTGCAGACTACATGAATTGTGAACAATTATTACTCCACTCTTACTCTCTACCCTATTATAGTACCTATGTTACTTTGAGAACCCGAGATATTGATCCTGAGCATATATGTCCGATGAATTTAGCGCAACTGAAGAATCTGTAAGAGAGGTACTCGCTAGCCTCAGATCCGAAAGATTCATGTCGAAGAGAGGATTGTCTACAGGTTTACAGGTATCATTGACGAGAGGAGTGCAAGCCTCCTCATCGACTGCTCGAGTAGGAACATCTTGAGCCAATGCAGAAAGAAGAACCAAACATAGAGACGATATGGCCAACGTGAAGTTGGTTCCATCCATCCTACCTGCGTACATACCACCTCTGAGCTGTGCAATCAATAGAGATAGTGTGCCTAGAGACTTTGAGTACACTCTAGTCACTACGTACTTACCGAAAGGGGTACGCGTAGTCTGCGTAGATCAAGACAAGATTGCAGCATTGAAGTTTAGTGACTTCAACCTGGGGGATCGTAAAGTTTACAACATGCTTTCCCCGTATAAGTACCTAACCAGAACCAAGGGAAAGAATTCGAAGATCGTCCCTCAACAATGGACGATTAACCTCGTACAGTCCACTTTGATGAACATAATGAAAATCCCGCACTTTGGATGACACCAGGAAGTGAATGCATGCGTAAAGTTATTGTTGTCATGCTAGCATGGAGGATACTTATTGTTAAACCATCGCATAACAGTTGATCTAGTGCTGATCAATTAGATCACTGGGCTTAACATGTAGGGCCTTGATCCCCATTATTACTATCCTAGAAAGACCGCGGATCATGCTCTTGATCAGAAGATCAAAGAAGCTTATGGCGATGTTGAGAAAGGCGCGTGAGGCTACAAGGTAGCTTCTATTGAAAGTGGCGCAGTGCGCTTTGCATGTCAACTGATCGCAGGGAAGTTGGTACACAAGAATTGACCCATGCAAGTATCCGACTTTGTAGTTGACCTCGCAGGGAAGGGCGTAGAGGGACTACAGATGAATTGGGAAAAGTACCTGGTGAATCAACTAGAGATTGAAGCCCAGGATTAGGGGCATGAATTCCATTTTAGTTGGCTCTTGATAATTATAGCTTCCGTTGCATGGGAGCTACCGGAAGGTGAAACCTTCCAAGACATCGACCCCTTTGAACCACTAGCCATGAAGTTCAATACACTGTGGTACTCGAACGATATGAACAAGCAGTGGCAATCCAATGTCGTCTTCCATACCTACTACACCTAGTTGAAGCTTGCCATCCTATCTGAGCCTTGCATGATCCCCAATACTTTACACAGGTTTAGACCTTTGATGAATTTCAGCGTGAACCGCTATTTCATATATATTACATCACACACTGATGAGCACAAGGAACAACTTTAGTCTTATTATAAGCTAGCAGAAGAAGACCTGGAGGAGATCACCAAGGAATGGTCAGTGGACCTCCTAGTTTCATCAGACCCTGCAAAAATGTCCGACATCGATAGCCCAGAAGCTGTGCAGGATACACCTGGGCCCAGTAAGACAAAGAAAACAAAGAAGACGAAGAAGGTTGAGGAAGTCCAGGATAGAGACAACCTATCTGTGAGGATGACTTCCATTACACCATATCAAGGAGGTGATGGCGAAGACTTAGAAGAAGTCAAACAAAGACCAGAAGACGAAGTAAAAATCATAAATAAGAGGAAGGGTTCACCTCTGGAACCTTCCTCCCAGAAGAAATTGAAAGCACCCGTAACTAAACTGCAGACCACGCTCACTCCAGATGACTTCAGTTTCCTCATCGCAGCTATGAATGAAGCTATAGAAGAGATAACAAAAAAGCAGGAAGCTAAGCAAGAGACAATGTACGACATAATTGAGATCGAGCTCCAAGGAGTGCAACAAGCACTTTAGTCTAGCTGCACAGTCTCCACTGCGCTACTGCTAGAAGGAACAATAGAAGAGGGAGATGAACCAGTTCAAATCCGCAAGATTGCCGACACAGTCGAAGTACGCCTTCGAAAAGAACAGGAAGAAACAACACAGGCCACCTAGGCCTTAAAGCAAGCACAGGAGGAAATCATCGAACAACGTCGAGCTGCGCAACAAGAGAAGGACACTCTCCAAGTGAAATTTGAAGAAGACAGAGCAAAGATCCAAAAAGAGAAAGAGCAGCTACTCGCGAAGCAGATCAGGATTAAAGAAGCAGTCAACAAAGAATTTCGCTCTGTGACCGGCTTAGAGCAGAAGGCAGAAGAACCCATAGAATGCCAAGTGATGAAGCTTGCTGAAGTTATTCAATAACTTCAACAAAGAGTCGTGGAATTAGAGCTTCAGACCATACCAAGTACCCTGCAAGAAGTGCAGGACCAGCGAGAAATGACTGCCTGGAGCACAGTAGAAAGGATTAAAGCACTCACTAAGGAATGAAAACAATTAAGTAGCAGAAGTGCACAGATATACGAGAACCTAACCGAGAATCCCGAATTGCATATATTGGAGTCGCAGCTCCAGGAGGCGAAGCATGAAGCCGAAAAGCTACAGGTGCAGCTGAAGGCCCTATCACCCGTAGAGAGAATGAAGCGGTCTCATGAGTAGCGCACCGCCCAACAACAGATCCATACGATTTAAAGAAAGGTAATGTAAGTAACTCAACAACTTCAACCTGTGCAGGATAAGTCATGTTAGCTATTTACAGAGATTGAGAGCCAAGGAACAGAGCTAGAGCAGGTCGTGAATTCAGCACAACAGCACCTAGAAGGGCCGGTGAATGACGCACTCATCCAGGAGTTCGCCGAGCAAGAGGCCGTGGCACAACAGTAGGTCGAAGTAGCTTGAGCCAAGATCGAGGCATTCGAGGTAGAACTGATCAGACCTGAGTGACTCGGGACGAGTCATAGGTGAGTGTTGGGGACCTGTTGGCCCTTGACCAAGTTTTGAGGAACACTTGGTCATATTTGACTATTTTTGGGACTTCGATAGTCTGTCGAAGACGAAGCACAAAGCGAAGCAGAGATTGCGGAAGCTAGACCCCCTTTTTGGGTCCTTTTTGGGTTTTTGGGAATATGTAATGGGAAATGGATATCGGCATGTGGTTTTACCCATGCTTAGGCCCACTTTTGTAATGTATAAATAGATATCTAGGCAATGTAAGTAGGGGAGAAGATTAGCCAAGGGCTTAGTGCTAGAATTAATCTATGTGATTGACTTTGAGAGCTGAGTGCAAGTGTTGTAAGTGCTAAGTGCACAGATTGTAAGGAGGCTCTATGCTAGATCTACTCGAGGAAGGAGGATCTGGCGAGGTGCGCGCAGATCTCCTGTCCTATCCGGAGTAGGATTTTGATAGCTCTATGCTGTAACCGGATTGACTGAAGCTAATAAAGAAGAAGAGTTGGTGGACATAGCCCCAAGGTGGGGTTGAACCATGTAAATATATGTGTTATGCTCTGTGCTTCGACTTAATGTGTTTATCTCTGCTTTTTCTAAGTGCTTTGATGTATTTAGATAGATCTACTTATGCTTTGTGCTTCTTAGATGCATGTGAATGTTAGATATGATATATATGAAGATGCTTAGTGCAGATCTACTAGATCTAATCTATTTTATTGTTGCTAAGTGCTGAAATACCTTAGATCTAAGTGAATGATGCGATGCTCTGTTATGTCGACGAAGTAGGTCTAAGTGGAATATTGATGAATGATCTATGCTAAGTGCTTGCTAAGTGTTATAATAAGAGATATGTGTCCCAGCTAAGGTTGCAGACATCTGAGTCTTGTAACCACCCCTGCCTCTACCTTGGGTGAGACTTCATCTACTTTGCAGGTGTTGTCGAAAGGGTCGGTAGTTAAGGTTTTGTTGGTGCGTTGTTGTAGCGTTGAACCCTGGGTCTGCCCCTATGCCAACATGATCGATCTACTTACCCAATTGATCTGATTGTGCAATTGATCTTCTCTTCACGCTTGAAGATTGTTCTCATGTGCTCAGTTTTCTTGGAAATAGGAGATCCCCTTCTACATTCCGCCCAACAAGTCATAAAATGCCAAAATGAACTCTCTTCTCGCACAACGTGATGAAGAGTGGCCCCAATGGAGATTCCACCTCCAAGAAAACCTGTCACCTGCAATACACCAATACAAGAAACAGACCATTGATTTCCATACACCAATACAAGAAACAAACCATTGATTTCCATGCTTGCAAATTAAAAAACCGAAAATCAAGAGGAAAGGATTGCATGGTTGCAATTAAAAAAGGAGGAGACAAAGAGAGCAACGAAGAGGGTAGGATCGATAGGATCTGATCGATCATTGTCTTTGTTCATCACTTCAATGTAGATCCACGAGAGGGAAGTGAGGGAGTCTTAGTAGGCAACCGAGAGACAATGTTTGGGAGCAAGCTCGTAATTGACAGAAACAACAATTATCCCTGCCACAGTGACCATTCTAATACAGAACATGTGACTACAATAGAGAGAGAGTTGGTTTTAGGAGGGAAACGAAGCAGGTTCAAATTTTTGAATTTGAATTTGAAATAAAGAAGCATTTGAAACCATAGTCCCATCACACGACTGCCAACTCAACTACAGTACGTCCATCCACAGTCTCAAATACATTCCAAATGAGGTGGCTACGATGGAAGGGAGGTGCACTATGCAGCAGGGCCGATGCAACAGTCCCGCGATGTGAGAAGTGTGCCGGAAAAACTTGGGCCCTGTTATAACCCAAAAATGCACCACACAGGTTTACATGGCATCAGGCCAACTCATGCCTCTTCCTAGCCAAAGCCATGTTGAACAAATCCTCAAAAAACCACTTAAATCAAGGGACCCGCACCCTAACCTTTCACTGAGCGCGGGTGACCGCTTGCTGACCTTTTACTGAACGCGGGTATCCGCGGGCTAACCCACTACAGCCCGCGGGTACCTAACAAAGCAAGAAATCAGGAAAGTTTCCGCTGGGACATGAGGCTTTTTGTCAGTTAACTGGAACTCTTCGCCATGCATGGCTGAGAGTTCGCCTAAAACCCTAGCTCCTTCTAGCCTATAAAAAGAGGGGTAGGGGTACTATTCAAGAAGGGAAAAAATCATAGCAAAGGAACTCTGCCAAATTGCCAAGCCAGTTTTGTCCCAACCCTTTAGCCTTGCCTCAAGCTTTAGGAGAAACTCAAGAAGCAGCAGTTGGAGGACAAAAGAAGAGGAGGAGCCCAGGATCAGGATCGAGGAACGGTGGCCGATCTCAGAAATCATTGTAAGTTGATTCATAGTGAGATTAATAAAAAGATACTTTTCCCGTCCCGAAGACATGAGTCTCATCTATGTTATTTGATTTATGTTTTATCTCTAACCCCCTAGTAGATCAGTAGCATGCATGCATAGTATTGTCTTGATTGCAGGAAGCTTTGTGGAAGGAGCAACAGCGGCAAGGGGACAACAACTCAATGGAGGATCTACTTCAACCGTCGATAAAAAGGTTAGTTCATTCTTCCCGTGTTGGCCTGAGAAAAGGGGTTGAGATTTTGGGTAGAAGGTTAAAAGTTGAATCTTGAGGGTCATGATCTGCGTATAAGTTTAGAGCCCTAGCTTATTAGTCCGTAGGGTAGAATACCCCACAACAGAATTGGCAACTCCACTGGGGACATTGTACTCTTAGGGTTTCCGGGTTTGGTTAAAGATCTTTTTGGTAGTTCAAAAGAATTAAGTTTATGTTTCTTTGTTGTTTTTGTTTTCTGTTAGTCAAAAGCTAGCAGGGAACCTGGTCATCAATACCAGTTTTCCTTGACTGACGCTTGACATTTAGTCTCGGGACACACAGAGGTACCCGCGGCCTAAAAGAGGCCTGCATGCCGGTGACCCGCGCCCTAACTGTCTACAACATGCGGGTATCCGCGGGCTATAGTAGTTTCAGTAGCGTGTAGTGTTCAGGAAGCTAGAGAGGTAGTCTCCTCTTCCCTGTCAGAAGTTTATCTTCTCAGGGGGGCTTTCTGGATCCTGTCTGGGTCTTGATTGGTTTATTGTCTTGTGTTTCAGTCTTTCTTGCTGTGTGTTTCTTCACATTGGCTTTTCTTTTTTGTAAATTTTCTTTTTCTGTTGAAGTAGATAGAATCTCAGCCTGTCAGAGACTCTGGTTGTCATTACCAGAAGCCTTTTTCAGGACTAGACTGTCTGTGTGTGATTTTATCTTAGTTTTTAGACATACCCGCGGCCTGCTTAGGTTTAGCCCGCGGGTACCCGTGCTCTGTAGTGGAACAGCACGCGGGTACTTGCGTGCTGTCTTGGTGACAGTCGCGGGTCTATTAGGTAGCTTTTCAGCTTGGGTGGGGTAGTCATCCCCTCCTGTGGTGAGAAGGGATCCTCTCAGAGGTTTAGAATCTGAGGCTGCACAGTCAGCAAGTTAGGGCATTTCTTCCTTAGCTTGTGCTTGTTATTTGATTTTTTGATAGAAAAAAAAAAAAAACAAAAGAGAAAAATATTTATTTCATGGTTTTTAGGCAAGTGTCGGAATTAGTGTTTTCTTGATTGCTTTTGCATTTCATGCTCTGATTCTGTTTGCGATCTGCGCTTTAAGCCAGAGTTTTCTTTATTTCTCTTGGTTTTGATCTTGTCATCATTTTTCCTTGTTGCGTGTTTTTGTAATCAAATAAAAAAAAAAAAAAATCGTTTTCTTCTTGATTTGAAGATTGGGTTGTTGCGTCAGTAGCTTGGAAAGAAGTCTTTTGCATAAGTTTTTGTAGTGCATGTCTAGTATAAGTAGCTCGCAGATCTGAGTGAAAGTTCTCTTCATTTACAGCATAGAATCTTAGTAAACCTGAAAAAGAAAGAAGTCTTTTCATTGAAAAGTTGCTGGTTTTGCATGTTAGAAAAAGTTAGTTTCCGAGAATTTTTTTGTGCATTTTGCTTTGAGTCTGTTTTACACACCATCAGTTTCACTTCCGCACCTTGAGATTTAAAAATCCCATTAAAAGAAACGCTTAATAAAATCAAGTAGACTTTTCTGTTTGTAGGGTGCACACATTAGCTCAGGATAGGGCCTTGGAATAGGTTGGAGAGTAAATTCTCCAAGGCCACCAAAACCAAACATTGGAGTCTGTCACTTAGGGAGTGTAGAAGTCCAGTTATGGAAAGTTATTCAGGACCCCCCTCTAACACAGGGGCTAAACACGAGGTCGCGTAAGGAAAGGCAGCGGAGATAACCCCTCCAAAGCTGAACCGAGCGTTGTGGAGAACACATATAGAGGATCTGTTAAGGGATTCCATCGTTAGCATTTGCCATGGAGCTTTGTGGGTCTCGAATCCGTTCGAGGTCCTCATTCGTCTTCCGGAACACTTGCTCTCGATACCTTTGACAGGTTTCGGGCTTGATACCCTGCTCATTGTGGTCTTCCGACTGTCGACTGTATCCGCCTAATAGTTGTTCACGTGCTGGCAAACTAGTTGCCTATCTTTTCTAGGGACATACACAGGTGACTGCGGGGGTATACTGCGGTACCTTGGACGGACTTCGGACCAACGCTTTGCAGAGTAGACCCGGAGGGTGCTTCCGTATTCGAGTTGCACTTGCACCGGTAAGGTACTCTAGTGTTGGTTGTGGTAATTGTTCTTCCTACTAGAATAGTGCTTGCTTGATTTATCTGTTAGGGGCTTTCTTTTAGTGTGTGTTACTGTTTGTTTGTGTAGACTACCTTAGCGTGTCGTGAATCTTCTCACAAAGTGGAGGATTCAGAGCTCCGCCGGTCACGAAGGCTTCTGGGCCTGCCACCGGTTATCCTGGAGCCACCCCCGCCACCACTGAGGCGGAAGTTAGACCATCTTGGG
>ML785680.1:567823-578165 GCA_009831015.1 Picea engelmannii | reverse complement strand
ACGATTAATCAAAGAAACCACAATCAGATCTCAAATCTCAAGTCCACAATGGGGGAAAATATGGAGAAGCATCAAGATATTGAATTGGAACTCAATAATCATTTTAGCCAGATTCTTTTTGAGCCCGCAATGGACAATCAATCTACCATTCGAAATATCATTAGCTCGACCCCCCCTGGTTTCCCATGAACATGATTTAAGTATACTGCACCCTATTTCCTTTCAGGAGGTCACCCAAACAGTGAAGGAAATGTTATAAAGAAAATCACTAGGTGATGCAGACCCCCCACCCACTCCCTGAGGTCTACGCGACCTCCCAGTCTAGGATCGATCAAATTTGTGAGTTGGATCAGCTCATAGGCTCTTGTCGAGCCCTCAAAATCAAACACATAGGCCTTAAACCTCCTTTCCCGAGTGCAAAACCTTCATTTTTGGGGTCCCTAAGCCAAGCAAAGACTTACAAGGGATCATGGGCCCAAAACCTTGGGCTAAATCTCACGTTCCAGAAGAATTTAGGACTTCGGAGCTCTCGAGCTTCAGGAGTCTCAACAAAGTTACATTGCGTTCCTCCCAAACACCGAATTGGCGGAGCGCATAACAACAACAAGAATCAAAGGTCCACAAAACTCATTGAAAATCCACGATGGGGAATGAATTTGGGACTTCGGGCTTCGACAGTCTTACCTACTCCATTGTGCCATTCTCCCGGAGCGCCGAATCACGAATCCAATTATCAGACTGCTTCTACTCCACCACCAGATCAACGGTCTATACCCGCTTCGCAGCTCCGAGCTTCGAGGATTTTCAAAACACCTTTCCATAGGTCTCCCAGAGTGCATAACATGAGAACTCACGAAGGGTCACAATTGACAGTCCACACGTCCTGGTGGGTGGACGGCTCAGATCTATTCCAGGCTTCGAGACTTTGGGCGTTTCTACAACACTACCCCATGTTACTTCCAAACTCCAAATTTGCAGAGGTCAGATCTTCCTTCCACGTGTCCCTCTCCAGACAACGATCGAGATTAACTCTGGCCTTCGAGAGTTATCAACTCAAAGCAACTACACTTCAATTTCCTCTGGAGTGCCAAGTCTCTAGACTGCAGGATCTAGCGCCATGTGTCTCCGCATGTCAACGACTGGGATCTACTCTGCTCTTTGGAGCTTTGGGAGTCTTAAACACTCCTCGCCTCTACTCTCCCAGACTGTCGGTCATCTGGGATGTGCGATCCACTGATGTGTTTCCTCCTCTGATCAATGGTCCAAAATGATTCTGGACTTCGGAACTTCGGGAGTTCTGACTCCTTTACACTTGATGCACAAAATCCGTTGAATACGTGAACTGTTAGTAATATGTTGACGCATGTTCTTGCTGATGGACGGTCTTGATGACCTCCAGCCTTCAGAGCTTCGGGAGCCTTGTATGCTCCTGCTCCTACACCTCAACTTTGCTGGATAACCAAACTTTCGGGCCACGCTCGATCTGCTGACACATGGCCTCACATATGATGACCCAAACATAGTTGGGACTCCAAGACTTCAGGAGACTTGTCTCCTATGCATCCAAACACGAAAAACCTCCAAACTTGAGGGTTAAAAATCATGCTACTCACCTGGATTCGACGACTATCGATCTTGGCACTCAGATCTTGTGGTTGGGATTTGTCCTCCTCCATGTGCGCTCCTCCTCCAGTCTGGACTTAGATTTGATGGTCCATATCTCTTATAACAACAGATCTAATGGTTGTTGTAGGTCCTCCTTTACTATGGTTGCGTTGTCATTCAAATGAAGGATTTCTCGAGATTTTTCAAAGGCTTGGCCTTTGATCCTTCTTCTGCGAGACCAACTGCCGAGCCTTAGCTTGCGCTGCATCTCCTGAGATTTTCTGAGCTCTTTCAAATTTTTTCAAAGGGACTTGGCCCTTTTTCCTTCAATGAATCCTTCTTTCCTCTTGGAAACAAGATGCTCTTTCTCCCGAGCTTTGACCCTAAGAATACTCATCCTCTGGCGCACTCCTTGCACTTTCCTGAAAGTTCAAAAGATTTCATACTTGAAGATTTTTTCGAAAATCTTCCTGCACACTTCTTGTGCTTTCTCTGTGCAGAATTTTCACTTACCTTCTTGTTGGCCCTTGGTTATGTATTAAGGAATAAAGTGAAGATTAAGGAAGAAGAATGATGAAGTACGAACTACGCGGAAGACACATAAACTAAGGAAGGGTTGAAGTGGTTAAAGAAGAAGAAAAGAAGGAATGAAGTAAGCAAAAGCAAGCCGTTGAAAGAGAAGATCAAGGAAGATAAAAAATTAAGGAATATGGATAATGGACAACTCATCAAGCGGAAGAAGACACCAACGGGTGCTTTGGAGCACCTCGTGGAAAAGAAGGAAGGACAGGTTGGCAAAGCCCTGAAAATGCAGGTCATGTGGACCTAGGGTTTTGACACCTAGACTTTGGTCTAAGGTTGTCCGAGAGTCATGTAATGTATAAATAAAGGTATAGAAGACCTGGGAGGGGGTTTGTATGATGTCCATTGTTGTTGTTTGTTGGTAGTATTGCTATGGTTATTGTTGATTATTGTTGTTTAGAGAAATATTGAGTTTGTATTCTGGATCTTCAGCTGGGTGCAAAGATCAACCCTGTAGCTGGGTGCGCAGGGAGGGAAGAGAAAGAAGGAAAGAAAGAGAGAAAGAGAGAGAGATCTATAGCTAAGTGCGCAGATAGAACTATATTTTTTCATATAATATATCAAGAAACACAGTTCCGTAGACGTAGCCCTAGGGAGAGGGTGAACCACGTATATCTTGTTGTTCTTTGTGGTTGATGTTGTGTTAATTGCAATCTATTATACTGTTATTGCATGATTGTTAGATCCGAGATATAACTTCACAAAGTAAGCATAATATTGATAAGCATAGCTAGGTTATCTTTGTTATTGTTCTGGATCCACTTTGCATTTCCTCTGGTTGTAGACACTTGTGTCCTACAACCCCCCTATTGTTACTTCGGTTGAGATTGCATCTACTTTGCAAGTGTTGCCGAAAGGGCCAATAGTTAGGGCTTGTTGGTACATTGTTAAAGTTGAACCCTTGGTTTGCCCCTGTGCCAAAAAATGGTTCCATTGCCAGGACCGTGATATTTTTGAGGGAATGTAAAGGTGGTTTACATCAAAGACATAAATTCAGAACTGGATAGAAGAACAAGAAAGGGACTTCACCGTAGATCAGAACAAGAACCCTAACATTATTACAAAAGGCTGGTTGGGGAGGTACATCTTTACGGACGTGCACATAATTTTCTTTACAAGAGTTCATAAGGAGCTATATGAGTGGTTAGCCAGACTAGCAAACACACAGTTTGAATCATATCTAGACCACTTGTGGTTTGGACAACAATGTTGATCAAGAAGTTAAAGAGAGCCGATAACGCTGTGTCTAGAGCAATAGAGCTTTGGTTTGATAACACTATTGGAGGGTACATTACTGAGTTCGCTATTGACAGAGTGGAATCATATATTCAAGCATAGAGGTATTTCTTTAAGGGACCTAGAGGGAAGTTTCTACACTTCTTGAAGCTAAAGATTAAGATGCTATTGCATGAGAAGAATATCTCAAAGATACAGTAATCAGTGGATTTTAAAGCTAATGTTCAAGAATTCAGACAACGACAACGACATAGAGGTTGGACACACGTGCAATGGGAGATCGTTCAAAGAGGTTCCTCTTGCGAACCTGTTTAAGCAGAATTACAAAGACGACAGATTTTACAGTGGATAAGAAGCAGATCTAACAGATGAAGAGTATTTAGAGTCTGCAAGGGTAGAAGAATTAAAGACTGCAGAACTTCACCAAGGAGAGCCAAAAACTTTAGGTACTGCACCTACTATCGAAGTAAGTATTATTACTCCTCCTATTGTTTCAACAACATTAAGTAGCTAGAGTAACCAAAGTAATCAAAGCACTCAGAGTACTGTTACCAACAATTTAGTACATACTCAGTGAAGAAACCAAGGAAATTCCATGGAAGATGAAATGAGGTTACCTATTTTTAGAGGATATGGATCTGAAGATCCTGACCAGCACTGGTTCTTATGTGAAGCTGACTGGAGCATTAAGCAAGTCACTGACGAAGTTGTTAAGAGAACTCAGTTTAGTACTGTCTTGAGGGACCACGCGCTGAGATGGTATATGAAGTTTTCTTCAGGACCCGGACAACCTAAACCGTTGAATGACATTAATATTGTGTCGAGCACAGAATTCAAGAAGCCTAATTCGAATTCATAGTGCATTACAGAGTTGAAGGAAATCAAGCAGAAGGCGATTGAACTTGTCTGGGAGTTTGATCAAAGGTTTAAGAATCTAATAGGTTGTTTAAGTTTTTAGATCCTAGACGAACAGAATAAAGAATGGTTCATCGATGTCCTCCTGCCACATATCAGAGTTTCTCTAATGCAACATAAAGTCACTTCGCAGGTTGAAGCTCTGGAGATCGCCATGAAACTAGAAGCAGCCCTTGTAGGAGAATCCAGTCTAGGTATGAGCCAGATCTTAAATCAATTAACTCGTTTATCTTTACAAGTTGAAGATATGAAAAAGGACAAAGGAAAGGAAAAAAGAGAAGATATCTAGTGTATCAGATGTAAAGCAGAGGGCCATGACAAAGAGCACTATCCCCTATTTAATCAATACTTGGCCTCTGGAGCACCTAATCCATTGAAGCAAGCTATTGTATCCTAGTGTGAGGTATGTAGAAATAGACATCGCCCTGGTGAATGTTATTATATGCATAAATATGTCTAGACACATACCAATCTTTATTGCACATTCTGTAAATATGTGGGGCATGATGAGAAGGATTGTAGGGCTTATGATCTCATGCATGAAAGATCAAGGGATACATATAGAATTCAGGGAGAAGTACAACAAGAATGAAACAATGCGCAGTTCAACTCCCCAAGAAGAGGAAACTTCAACCCTCACGGTGGATTCAGAGGAAGAGGACGAGGAGGAGGAATGGGATGAGGTCGAGGTCAGATCATTTGCTATAACTACGCCCAGCTAGGACATTTGGAAAGGGATTTTTAGAACCCTTGTACTACTTACAACTAATGTAATTCATTTGACCATGTAATTGAATACTGCCCGGTATTGCTAGCAAAAATTCAGGAAAGACAAGGTGGAAACCAACAAGTACAACTAATATCAACTAAACCTCACAGTGAGGATCCTCAAGTCGTTGTTATTACTAGAGGAGGCATTGTGACAGGAGAAGATAGGGTGAATCCAGGAGAGACTACATATGGATCAGGGATAAAAAAATATGTAGAGAAGACACAAATGTTTGATCCAAGGAAAGAGAAGCAGACCTTTGAAGAAGCAAGAAGATAATTTGTAGGAGAACAAGACTATTCATCCAGAGCACAACCAGAAGTAAGGGAATGTGAGATGCCTCTAGTATTTGATCAGTCTACCTTAGCTATACAAGGAAAAGAGGTAAGCAAGCTTATGGACTTCTTGTATACTTGCATCAAATTTATTAAGGATGAAAATGTTGTGCAAGAACTACAACACTTAATAAGACAATATGAAGTTGGGAGAATAGATCCTCTGTTAAGTAGAGTTGTGAATCAAGTATTTGGGAAAAGAAGGATAAACATGGAGCTACACCTTAGTGCTCAGATTGGAGACTATGACATAGACTATGTGGTCCTCAACTTGGGATCATAAGTAAATGTTATGATGAAGCAAATTTGGGCACTGATGGGAAAGCCTAAGTTGATTTACTCCCCTATTAGGCTCATGATGGTTAATCAACAGGAAGTGAGCCCCTTTGGAAGACTGGAGCATGTCCCTGTGGAAATCGACAGAGTGAGGAAATTTGCATATTTTGAAGTGATTGAGATTGTTGATGATAGCTACCCTTACCCAACATTGTTAAGAATTGACTAGGCTTTCAACAATTCGACTGTTGTTGACCTAAAAAAGAGAAGAATGACATTTGAAGGTGATGGCCTTAAGGTCATTGCACCTATTTATCCTGATGAAGGTCACAGGTACACATAACCAATAAGAGAAGAAGACCGCGCCTATGAGCTAGAAAATATCTATAAACTAACAACATGACAACATGATTACATCAATCCTACAACAGATGGGAATCTAAGTTGGCGAAGTGAAATTGCATGCTCATTAGATTCATAAGAAGCAATGGAGAATTGGCAGACTATGCGGAGGTGTGCCATATTGACCAGAGCAGTTCACTGGATTGACACATAAGTAAGTAATATTCCTATATTTGATGGCTTGAATCATTTAGAAACATTTCTATTTGAATTTGAAAGAATTGTACCAGTACAACAGAGGTTGTTAGCACTAGATGAAGCCTTAAAATCAACGCCAACTAGATGGTGGGGAACACACAATAAGAACATCGCGGAGTGGGTACAATGTCGCACCTTGATGAAAATGTTCTTTCCAAACCAAGATGAAGGTTGCGAAGTTCGATACACAGGTCAGATTTTTCCCAAGGACCATGTGCAAAGTTGTGAGGAATCCTGGAGCAACATTCCTAAAGAACAATAGGTACATAAGTTCATTAACACTTTGGATACTACGCCTATGAACTGGCATCTTCAAGAAGAACTGTGCCTCATCACTACAGACTGGTATGGAATGACCCATAACTTTATAACTACGTTCTTATTTGAAATTCAATACCCCACAGTAGATCAGGATTTACAAATTGTAAGACAAAAGGTCTTTGAAGAGGCACCTAACCTCCCTTTTGCACAAGAAGAAGATGAATGGACTACACCTCTTTAGAAGTTAGAGGGTTGTTATAATATTAATGTTGATGACGATGATGACCCTAGGGATGTAAACATTGCAGAAACTAAAGGTCATAGAGGCATAGAAGGGCCAGGGATCAAATTACCTTTTATTGGACAACCTATTAAAATTAAGAAGGTTAATATTGGAACAGAGAAAGCACCTAAGATGGAAAATGTTGGAGACTATTGGGATGATGCTACTATTGATAAGATTACCGAACTATTTCATGAGTATCAGGACTTGTTTCCAACCAAGTTCACAGATATGAAGGGCATACATGAACCCATGGGAGAAATGAAGATTCCTTTGAAACTAGATGTAAGGCCAGTCAAGAAAATAACTTACAGAGTAAATCCCAAGTACAAGAAGAAAGTTAAGATTGAATTAGATAGAATGTTGGAAGTAGGAATAATCGAACCAGTTGAAGAATATGAATGGATCAACCCTATGGTGGTCCAGGATAAGAATTCAGGAGAAATCAGAATTTGTGTAGATCTAAGGAAACTGAATGATGTGTGTTTACATGGTCCATTTCCTACATGTTTTATTGATGAGGTCCTAGATAATGTAGGAGGACAGGAAGTCTATTCATTTACAGATGCATTTTCAGGCTATCACCAGATTAGAATTTCTAAGGAGAATAGATATAAGACCACATTTTCAATAGAATGGGGTTCTTATGAGTACACTGTGATGCCTTTTGGGTTAAAGAATGCACCAACCATCTTTTTCCAGGGTGGTGGTTGAATCATTTAAGGATCTTTTACACAAGATTTTAGAGGCATACTTTTATGATTGGACAATTTTTAGCCTAGTGAAAAATCATATTGAATGTTTGAGACTAATGTTAGATAAGTGAAGGCAATGTTAGATTGCCCTAAATCTGAAAAAGTGTATTTTTCTTTTCACCTTTTAGAGTGTTGTTACGACACATTGTATGTAAGCATGGGTTGTTGGTAGATCCTTCCAAGATCGCTATCATTGGTTATCTACCTCCTCCTACTTCAGTTAGACAGTTGCACATTGCAATAGGACACACTGGATACTACAAAAAAATAATTAAGGGCTATGCACAAATAATAACACCTATGGAGAAGCTATTAAAGACAGATAGTAAGTTTCAATGGACAAAGGAATGCCAACAGAGCTTCAACACACTAAAGCAAAAAATGGTCACTGCACCTATCTTAGTTTTTCCAGATTGGAGTAAGGAGTTCAATGTTCATGTCGATGCTTCATCCCTTTCATTAGGAGTAGTGTTAGCACAACTAGGTGCAGAAGATATTGGCCACCCTATAGCCTTTGCGAGCAAGAATCTTTTTACCTCTAAAATAAACTGTACTACCACTAAAACAAAAGGCTTAGCTATGATATATGCGTTGCAAAAGTTTAGACACTACTTGTTGGGAGGACATTTTAAGATGTTTATTGATCATTTTGCATTTAAGTACTTTGTCAACAAGCCAGTGTTGGGGGGAAGAATATGCAGATGGATATTATTATTCCAGGAATATGATTTTGAGATTGTGGTCAAGCCAGGGAGAATAAATAAGGGACCTGACCACTTATGCAAGTTAGAACATGGAGAGGAACCTACTAGTTTGGACGATACACTACCAGATCCACAATTGTTGGCCTTCAGGAAAGTTGATGATCACTTTGCCAAGATAGTCAAGTTCATGTCCACAGGAATGGCACCTCATGAATATACAGTCATTCAGAAAAAATAGTTGGTAGTCCGCGTTGCAGATTTTCAACTTATAGTTGGACAATTATATAAGATGGGACCAAATGAGATCTTGAGGAGATGCACTATGGAGGAAGATATACCGTTGATTCTAGCAGAAACACATGAAGGCATCGCAGGAGGACATTATGCAGGGAAAGCAATAGCATAGAAGGTTCTCAGAGATGGCCTCTGGTGGCCCACTTTACATAAGGATGCTAAGGAATACTACAGAGCCTGTGATGTATGCCAAAGGATAGGGAAGCCTTCTAGAAGGGATGAAATTCCTTTAGCACCTCATTTGACTTTACAGGTCTTTGAGAAATGGGCTATTGAATTTGTGGGACCTATCAACCCACCAAGAAGGCACACGAGAGCTCGATACATCGTCATTGCTACAGATTATTTGACCAGATGGGAATAAGAAAGAGAAGTTAAAGACTATAGTGCAACTACAACTATGAGATTCATCTTTGATGACATCATAACCTGATTTGGATGCTTGAAGATCCTTATGAGTGATCAAGGTACACACTTAATTAACAAAACCATTGAAGCCTTGACCCTGGAGTTTGAAGTTCACCATCAAAAGAGCACACCATACCACCCACAGGAAAATGGTACAGTCTAAGCTTTCAATAAGATCTTGGAGACATCGCTAGCCAAGATTTGCAGTGTTAACATAGATGATTGGGATTTAAGAATTCCAGCAGTATTATGGGCTTATTGAACACAGACTCCATTTAAGTTATTTTATGGCCTGGAAGCAGTGGTACCTATGGAATATTTGGTTCCCAGCTTAAGAATTGCAAAATTTACAGGAATGGATGACATAGGTGTTTTTCAAGACAGGCTTGTGCAGTTGATTGGACTAGAGGAAGACAGGTTTATTGCAAGATTTCATTAGTAGGTACAAAAAGAACGAGAAAATGATTACCATGACAGACATATCAAGAGGAAAGCATTTAAGCAAGGAGATTTGGTACTATTATATGAAAGCAAGGTCATGAAGCATCCAGGGAAGTTCACGACACATTGGCTTTGTTGGCAAATTCAGTGGATAGAATGCAGTGATGGTTGTTGTCATTAATGGCAACAGTAGAGACAGTAGGATAAGAAGGATAAAAGCTCAGGAGGAATAGCCTTGAAGAAAATGCGCACAGCAAGAGATTAAAGAGGAAAAAGGAAGAAGAGTCAGTGACTGTTGGATCCCATCCAAATTTCCCGAAAGAACCAGGACCGTCAGATCAGACAGAAGCTGCGAGGGAGATATTCCATTGGGAAAAGCCAAGGTGAAATCCCGATTGAATCTGGACCGTCAAATCCAGAAAGGATCAGGACCGTTGATCATAGCCCTGTACGGATCAGGGTTCGGGACTTTGAAATGTCCAAATACTCGTCAATGAAAACCCCGAAATCGCGAAACGCGATATTACGATTTGATCACAACCATTAATCAAGAAGGGATCTGGACCGTTTACTTGTATGGACACGTGGCAGCCAGGAGGCCTCATCGGCAATTCGGGGATCGGGATTTCATAAGGCAAAGATCACTCCATAACGAAATCCCCGATTTCGCGATATGCGAAATCCCGACGGAATCTGAACCGTCAGATCAACAAGCGACCTAGACCGTCGATCTATGTCAACAGACCACGTCAGCTAAGTGACACGTGGCACAACCAGGTAATGACAAGTGTCAGACAGATTCAACCCTTCAGGCACGTACAAGTAATGAATCAGAGTGACACGTGGCAGTGTTTAATACGTGTTGAATCATGTGTGAT
>ML785680.1:543354-567723 GCA_009831015.1 Picea engelmannii | reverse complement strand
GACTGCCTATCATTTCGAAGAAGAAGAGGTTTTCTCCCTTTATGGGTTTCCTCGTGAAAATCTGTCTCTGTGTGTATTTTATGTGTGACTGATGATCTTTACTCGTACTTTCCATATGTTGTATGTTGCTTGATAACACATGAAGAAATATTAATAATTGTTAAGAAGGTGTAAAATTGTTTAAGCTTATAAACAACTGATTCACCCCCCCCTCTCAGTTGTATTAGTATTTCCAACAGGCTTGGTCCATTTGAAGTTGCCTATGTTACAAAAGGAGGAGCGATGCAGTTGAAGACACTTACTAGGGAATGGAAGGATGGTTTAGTAAATGGGAGTCGGTTGAAGCTATATCATGAAAACCAACTGCCTCACAATTCTCAGTAAAAGCAAAGGAAGAAGGGTCTAGGTACCAAGTGCAGTTAAAATTAGGTACCAAACACAGAAAAGATAGAAAAGATAGTTTGCACACGATAGGGAGGGACAAAGCAGAAAGAACAGGCTGCCCTACGCAGTTTGCACTCGAAGTAATATGGGAAGCTCAATCTTGTAGTGACTAGGGATGAGTCACATGTGACTATTGCGGGATTGTTTCCCCTTGTTTATGTATTAAGGAAGAAAGCGAAGATTAATGAAGAACAAAGATGAAGTATGAACTGCACGGAAGGCACATAAACTGAGGAAGGGTCAATGTGGTTAAAGAAGCAGAAAATAAGGAATGAAGTAAGGAAAATAAATCTGTTGAAAGAGAAGATCAAGGAAGATAAATCATTAAATAATATGGATCGTGGAAAAATCAACAAGAGGAAGAAGACACCAATAGATGCTTTGGAGTACCTCGCGGAAAAGAAGGAAGCACAGGCTGATGAAGCCTTGAAAATGCGGGTCATGTAGACCTAGGGTTTTGGATCTAGGCTTTTGACACCTAGACTTCGGTCTAATGTTGTCTGAGAGTCATGTAATGTATAAATAAAGTTCTAGAACACCTGGGAGGGGGTTCGTATGATGTCCATTGTTGTTTTTCATTGGTTGTATTGTTATTGTTATTGTTGATTATTGTTGTTGAGAGAAATATTGAGTCTGTATCTGGATATTTAGCAGGGTGCGAAGATCAACCCTGCAGCTGGGTGAGCAGGGAGGGAAGAGAAAGAAGGAAAGAAAGAGAGAAAGAGAGAGAGATCTGTAGCTAAGTGTGCAAATAGAACTGTATGTTTTCATATAATATATCAAGAAACACAGTTCTATGGATGTATCCCTAGGGAGAGGGTGAACCACGTATATCTTGTTGTTATTTGTGGTTGATGCTATTTTAATTGCTATCAATTATACTATTATTGCATGATTTTTAGATCTGAGATATAACTTCGTGAAGTAAGCATAATATTGATAAGCACGGATAGGTTATATGTGTTATTGTTCTAGATCCACTTTACATTTCCTCTGGTTGTAGACACCTATGTCCTGCAAACCCCCTATTTCTACTTTGGGTGAGACTACATCTACTTCGCAAGTGTTGCCAAAAAGGATAGTAGTTAGGGCTTGTTGGTGCACTGTTAGAGTTGAACCCTGGGTCTGCCCCTGTGCCAAGACTTCTCCTCAGCTTGAAATTACCGGACTTCAAAGGGTCTCAACGTTTTTTTCTTTCAACGAATTCTCATGCTCTTCCCTCCAGAGCTTTGAGACTTGAAACACTTTGTCTTTGGCACACTCCTTGTGCTTGATCAATGCACTCCTTGCAGAGCCTCCTCCTTGAATATTGACCTTTTACACTTTACTAAGTGTAGTCACACTCCTTGCACTTTCTCTCAGAGTGTTTAGTAACTCTGATGTGTACTTCCTAGTACAGTCTTCCTTCTGAGGTTTTACACTTTACCAAGTGTAGGCACACTTCTTGTGCTCGCTCTCAGAGCATTCAATAACTCAGATCTACCTTCCCTTACACTATTCCTTCTAAGCTTGAGAATGATTCTGGTGTGCCCACCTGACATGCTCCTGACAAAACTCTTGGATGATTTCTCTCACACTCCTTGCGCTAGCTTCTTAGAGTTTTCCAATAAATCTGGTGTGCACTCCTTGCACTTGCCAAGAAAGCCCATAAATACTCAGAAAACTACATATAGGGAAATCTATGTATTCCTACAAAGGGAACACTTACATATCCATAGCATTTACATATATACATAGTAACTATTCAATTACATTCAGAAAACACATATAAAAACACACAAGTAATCATATGCAGGGAAATATGATTTTATATTTAAATATGAATTCTTTATGCAATAGGTTATATGACTGGATTGCAACAGAGTCTCAATTCTTTCTTTATACAACTTAATCTATAACAAAAACAACCCAAACCCTCTGGGTATATATTACATACATTTATACATGAGGAGGCTTCTTGAATCTTCCCTCCAGATCACCTAATTATTTCACATCTAATTAAATGTATCCCTATCACTAAGCCACTATAGTAAATACTCATTTAAATCTTCAGATCTAAGATGATTCTCAGGATCTGTACAATTACAACGTATTAAAGGAAACTTTACACTCAACCTATACAATTATAGTGGCTCGTCTTTCCTTGAGCCTTACAACATTTAACTACATTAAATTTTTAAATTTAAATTCAAAATGAGAGGGTTGGCACTTCTCTTCCCTTGGAACTTGTTCCTCCTAGTTGACTGTTGCGTGTTCTTGTTGATGCACTGATAAGGTGGAGCGATGCTCCTGCATCATACTCCCACACTAACACAAATCATGATCTCTTGATCATGCCCCCCCTGTTGTTGTTGTTAATATCCTCCTGGCTCCCAAACTTCATTTTGGAGTTGTCCACCTGCTCCTCTTTTTTGTTGCGGCTATTGCTGCTACAAACTCTCCTATGATCATCCTCCACCTACTGCTGAGTGTCTTTTTTGTTGATTCCAACATCAATCTTCTTATTTCCTCTACCTCCTTATGAAAATTATCTATTGGCTGGATTATTTCATGCAGTCTACTCTACTGCATCTCCTCTTCTTTATTAATCTCCAACTTGACCTGTTGGATGTGCTGAGTTTGTTCCATTACGCTTTCTCCCATGGCTTCCAATTCTTCACACAGATCAAAAAAATCCATGTTGTATGTTGTTGATATGGATTTAGGAGTGGAACAAATTGATTAATAGAATGAATACAATAAACACGGATATAGGAAGAATAACACAAATATCTAGTGAACAATATCTTCTATTAAATAATGAAATAGGATGAAATTGTAAAACTGCAGAACTAAAACTTGCTCGGATGGTGGTAGCTATCTCTGAGAAGAGATGTGGCTGCTACACACATCCATGTGAGAATAATGGATTACAATGAGGCTCCATAGGCCCTTTTCATATTACTCATGAATTCCAAAACCCTAGACATCCAAAAACCTAACCCTAGAAGGTGAAACGCCAAAAGTTGTGTGGGCCCTATGGGTAAGTTGGTGTAATTTTGTACCTCATATTCCCAGGGTCGTAACTTTTGCATATGAACTTTGTTTTAGATGCGTGATAGCCCGTTGGAAACATTTTTCAGAGAAATACACATTCTGTCATTAGACCCTGATTCAGTCTACAGTATGATCACGGTGAGTCAAGAAAACAATGTTTAGGGCCCCAAAACAACCCTAGAAGTACAACAAGATGTGTTGACATGAAAACATACAAAATAAGGCAGTTGTATTAGGCAAGAGGCCACCCGTATCCACCTAGAGAATGTGTGAGGCTTCAGACATCCCCAGAAGTGTAGAACTCACAATTATAAAGCAGTACAAAAAGACATGTTGAATAAAAAATGGACATGAGGAACCAGTTGGAATAGGTGGGTGGCAATCGATATCCATATGGATCAATCCTCTCCCCTTCAGAAGTAATGGTATCCATTGCATTGAGTTCCCCCATCAGGTGAGGAAACTTCTACTGGATTTGGCCCTAGGTGAGCCACTTGCCTTGGTCTAGGAGTTTCCCTGTCTTGACAATTTGATAAAGATGGATCCGTTGTTGGAAAGTTCCCTTGGTGATAGTGTAAGGCCCATATCGAAGTGGGTGAAGATTCCTATGGGTCCAGGTGAGATGCTCCTTTTGCAAATGTAACTAGACTTTGTTGCCAACCTAAAACTAGTGTGTTACCTTATGTTGATCGTGGCACTGCTTGTACTTAGCATTGGATTTCTACAAAATCTCCTGGACCTGTTGGCATATGTGCTAAATACGATCAATCAATCTGGTGCCTTTGTTGATTGCAGACTGATCAGGGGAAGATTATGTTTGTGCAGTGGCAGGATGAAGTGCAACATGAATGGGTCCCAAGGGTTTGAGTCCTAGACCCACCTGAAATGGGCTATGGCTAGTGGAACTATGGAGAGCCCTATTTTAACTATGTTGGACATATGGGAGACTCTTGTCCCATGTATGAGGATGCTTAGAATTGTACATGCGTGGGATGTGCACAATCATCCGATTGACGACCTCGGTTTGGCCATCGGTTTAGGTGTGGAAAGTAGTGGATTTTGTGAGCTTGGTGTCCAATAGATACCAGAGACTAGACCAAAAGGTGTTGAGGAACATGTTGTCTAGGTCGGAGATGATGGTCTGTGGTATCCAAAAGTGGACCCAAACTCGTTTGAAGAAGAGCTTGGCAGTATCTACCACTGTGACTTTCTTATTGCAGGTTGTGAGGATGGCCATCTTTGAAAACTGATCAATGACCACAAACACGCAATCATTTCCATTCTTGGTGGACAAAAACCCAGACATGTAATCCATGGAGATGGATTCCCATGACTTCTCGGGAATAGGAAGAGGGGTGTATAAGCCTTGATTCTTGATGGTTGTCTTGGCAATGGCGTAGGCAGTACAAGATATGATATACTTGATGACGTCTTGTCGAAGTTTTGGCCAATAAAAATGTTTTTGAAGAACAACCATAGGTTTCTCTACGCCAAAATGTTCTACCACCCGACTATAGTGGGCTTCTCAAATTAGCTTTGCACGCTCACTTGTAGGAACACAATATGGCCCATGTGGCATAAGAGTCTGTCTTGAATGTGAAAATCAGTGATAGTGGCAATTGTTGCCAAGAGTTGATATGTGGTGGTGAAGTCTGGATATTGCTGGTAAAGTTGGGGCCAATTTGATGCTTCATGTCCATAGGGATGGAGCATAGTGGTGAGTGCATCCATAGGAAGTTGAATGAGGTAGTCTTATGATTGGAGATACTTGTCTTATACTTGATGTTGAGATGGAACTACTATAGGTAGGTGGACCACTTCTGATGGCGGTCGTTCGACAATTTCCCTTGTGTTTGTATGAACTGCAGAGGCTTGTGATCAGTTTGTATGATCGTATCTTTCCACAGAATGTAATGTTTCCATTGACGACATGCTTGTACAATGGAATACATTTCCTTGTCATAGGTGGGGTATTTTCGGACAATATCGAAGAGTGTCTCACTATGGTATGCCACCGGATGCCCATGCTGAGTGAGAACTGTGCCCACAACATAGTCAGATGCATCAGTCTCAATCTCGAATGGTTGTTGCAAATCGGGAAAAGAGAGTACTAGAGCTGAGCAAAAATGATGTTTTTGATCATCGAATGCTCATTGTTTCTCCTTTCCCCACACGATCTTGTCCCTACCACCGCCCTTGGTTACTTGACTGAGGGCACATGCAATATGGGAGAATCCCAACATGAACTGTCGGTAAAAATTGGCTAGTCCTAAAAATCTCTGAAGCTCGATCAGTGTGGTCGGGGCTGGCCAGTCACAGATGACTTGGATCTTAGCTGGATAAACATGTACCCCATGCTCATCAACAAGGTATCCCAGGTATTGGACCATGTTCATGCCAAAAGAGCATTTTTCCAAGTTGGCATAAATCTTGTGCTGTCGCAGAGTGCTCAAAACCTATTGAATATGCCGCATGTGCTCCTCCCACGTTCTGCTAAAGATGAAGATCGTAACACCCTGTTTCCCCCAATTTGTAAATATAACTATATTGGCCAGGAACTATGGGAAACTTGAAGGTGTGAATGTTTGATTTGATGGACCTTTGTATAAAAGGTCGATGAATGTAAATTATGTTATGAATATGTGTTGCATGACTGTTGGGAAGGGGATGTGCTAAAAGAGACCACGATGGCTAATGAAAAGGTGGTGAAAGTGACCCGAAACGGTTGCATTAACTTCCACCGAACCAGTACCTTACTGGTTTTTACTTGCTCAAGACCAAAACAACTCTCTGACCCAGGAATGAATTTCTGTCAGGATGGTAGGTGGGGAGGCTCCTCAAGAGTTAATGAGGGGATGGGGCAGACCGCCCATCCTTAAATCTCTCAGACTTGACCCTAGATTAAAAATTCGCACCACACACAATATTGCAGGGGGATGCAAGAAAGAAAGTGTGGGTGTGGGAAGAGGGGAAGCAAAGGAGATTGCAGAGGAGAACCTCAACTCTTGGATCAAGATAGGAGAAGGAGAGTAACCTTCGTCCTGGTGTATTTTCTGTATTGGGAGAAGGAGAGTAACCTTTGTCCCTAACTTTTGTTGAGATGGAAGTAAGAGATTAAATCTCAGAGAATCGTGGTCTAAGCCCAGGGGTGGACAATGATAAATACGTTGGGAGTGACTGAGCCTATGGTTGGGTGGAAACGATCACCCCTCTCAGCATTCGCATCATGCCTTGTGGTTCTGATAAGTGTTTTATTTCTTGTATTTTCAATTGAATATCATGGATACATATACGCCCATAAATGATTTTTGTATGCTATGATTTCCTAGTATTTTAGATTGGAAATAATGAATGCATGTGTACACTTATATGCCACAGTCAGTTTTTGTATAAACTGAGTAAGTTCGGAGCATGCGTCTGTTCCACTGAGAATTGTCCCATTTGCCTGATTCTCGTGATGTTCTGGTTTAATCCCCTGAAAGCACCTTCCCTAGGGGATTACATCATGTCTCAGAGTTGGAGTAAGCTCCTTGGTATGGCTACCGCTATGGTAAACCCATGAGGTTACCCTGCCCCGATGTCGTAGCTCATAACTCGGTGAGTTAGGAAGGCACTTCATTCAGGACAATAGCCTAGGGACTTTGAAAAGTACCCAAGCCCTTATCCAGAAACCCGACCAAGATTAGGGATAATTTCCCAAGAACCATCTGAAGGTTCATGTGTCCTGGGTCTAGAAACCTTTTGCAAGAAGGGTTAGCTCTCGAATATTTCGAGGTCCTGGGAGTTTGAAGCTTCGAGAGATTGAATTTTGTTACCCAAGTTCAGAAAGGACAACGAGTCCAATTATCAAAAGGGAGTATCCTTTCATTTGGTAGAAGAATGAACGAGATCCTTTCGGAAGTATCCTAGGTCCGTCAGGACCAATGGATCTAGAGGAGGAGCACATGCGTTAATGCCTCGACCCCTTCAGTCTTCGCAAGTAGCGATGGAATAGGGACTATAGGTCCCAAGATCCATCGGGAGTTACCTTGACTATCGATATTAACCCTTGTGTAAGCAGAAGAGTGGACTCATCAAATTCCTGAAAGTTTCGAATTGATCGAAACCGTCCATCGGCAGAGGACACATGGCGAAGGATCAACATTTTGCTGACCCGCTGCTAAAGGAAGTCAAAGGGTAGAGTTTTGTGAACTCACGAGACCCAAACTCATGATTTGATATGAATCATCAGATCACAAGAGGGCCATGACCATTGATCTGGGTGCTGGGATATCGGGAGTTCGGGGTTCAAGATTTACAAATATAGGCATTGGTTGTGTTCCAACTTCGTGAAACATGAAGTCCCAACAAGTTCAGAAGATTAAGCGCCTGGACAAATGATCATGTGGGTGGAAGATGAAGGGAGGAGCTACCGAAGATCGATATTTTGGGGAACGGAGAGTCAGAGCTGGATCACATTCATTATCCCGATACGCAAAATCACTACAAGATCACAACCATCGATCAAGGGGATAGCACAGGACTGTATTTCTGGCCTTGTACAGAAACCGAAGATCGAGAATTCGGGAAACAAAAGTTAGGGTTGACTCGCTTGTAGAAGTCCCAAAGTCCTGAAATGCAAAGTGCCCCTTTTTTGGTGTTCGGTCACAACCTGTGGTTGCGTAGGTGAAGTTCATGCCTTGGGCATGTTCGCGTTTATGGGGTTTTAATAGGGCCGGTGGATCAGATATCAGGATTTAGTAGGAATTCAAAGAGCTAATCTGACTCTTTGAACGATAAATTTTATTTAGTTCTCGCTCAAAGCGTGGGGTGTTACAAATTGGTATCAGAGCATGGTTACAACACTCGGCTTGTTTGGGCTCATGGACGAGCGCATTAAGAGGTGAAATCTTACCTTACTCCCTTTCCTAAAAAGGCTGATTAAGCCCTTATTATAGAAAGAATGACAACCTACTGCTGTGTGTGTAGGAAATTAATAAATGTGAATTAAGTGTTGGTTGTGAACGAATATAATGTTGGCTAACAACAAGTGTTTTGTTTGCACGCAAGAGGACGATCAAATACAGGAAACTACATATGTATAGAATGGTGATGTTCCACGAAGTGGGGGATGGCTCCCACAATAGAGATGAAGAGTCTGATGAAAGGAGGGCGGTAGAGACCCCTTTGGATATAGCCAAGACTGTGACGAGTCTCATCACTGAACTACAAATTTGCAAGGCAGACAATGAGAGGTTGATAAAAGAGAAAGAGAAGCAAACAAAAATTAATGCAGTCTTGCTGCAAATTTTATCCGACATACAAAGACAACTACAGTATGGACCTGACACCATTCACATGGACCGATGACATACAAAGAGGAGTCAAAGTCCACTTGAGATATAGAAATGTGGCAACACTGGGAAGAACACCCCGAGAAAGGTCCACCCCAGAGATAGGGGACACGCATCGGACGATTCCTCTGGAAAGGAAAATAGCGACTCGAAGGGATCTTCTAGTAGTAGAATTAGTTCACATTCCCAAAGAAAATGGAAGAAACGAAAGCATTCCAAAAGTCACAATCTCGAAGAATTCAAGAAGGCCAAACCACCCTCTTTCGACAATGAGATAAATATGGGAGAGGAAGCAGAGGCCTGGTTGCTTGGACTAAAGAAGTATTTTAGACTCCATGACTTCTCAGAAAACTTGAAGGCCCAAGTAGCCACTTTCAACCTGAATGGAAAGGCTTACATTTGGTGGGAAGACCTTAAGAATGTGAAAGGGATTCATGAAGAAGACCTATCTTGGGAACGGTTTGAAAATACTTCAGGAAGAAGTATCTGTCGGAAAAGTATTTCGACGAAAAGACTAAATAATTCTATGAACTCAAGCTGGGGAAACTCACTATAGAGGAATATGTCAGCAGATTCCTTGAGTTGTTGAGGTACGTACCCTACATAAAAGAAAAAGAGGCAAAGGTGCAACGATTCATTAGTGGGCTACCTAAGGACTATCAGAACAGGATTGAGTTTGACGAGCCAAGGGCCCTAGAAGACACTATCTGAAAGGCAAGATATTGTTACGAACAGTTTGGGCTTCAGACAAAACCTCGCGAAGGTTGGAAGAAGAATAATAGTTTGAGATTCCAAAAAAAGGGGTTTAAATCCCCAAGATTTAAAAACTATAAGAAGGATTCAAGGATGATCTTTCTGACCCAAAGTGTACACCAACAAAATTTCCCCTCCCAAAGTGGAAATAAAACTTTGGGAAGACTAATAACCCAAAGAAAGAACCCTTGAAATGTTGGGGTTGTGGAGAAGAAAATCTACTAAGGGATTGCCCACACCAACAACTGAACAACATGATAATTTACAACTTCCAAGAATCTACCACCGTCAATAATGTGGCCAAGAGTATGCCACGAATTTATGAAGCCATGGATATTAAACAAGACGACCGCCAAGCTTTAGTGGTGTAAATGGAAGGTATGATCACCAACCATCTAGTGTCTATTCTGATTGACCCTGGTTCAAATTTGAGTTATATATCTCCTCAGGTTGTTGATAAGTGTAAATTACAGCCACATAAACATGCCAAGCCATGGTTGGTACAATTAGCTACTGGCACCAAAAGAAAGGTGGTGGATGTCATACTAGCTTGCCAATTCACTATGGGTGGATTCCCCACCCAAGCAACCCTTAACATACTACCCCTAGGATCGTATGACCTGTTGATTGGTATGGACTGGCTAACTACATATAAAACCAGAGTGGACTGTTACCATAAAAATTTAGAATGTGTAAGTAAACAAGGGAGAAGGATAACTTTTCAAGGGATCCAAAAACCTGTCTCGGTGAGATGAATATCAGCCCTTCAAATGAGAAAGTATTGCAGAAATGGATGTCCACTATATGCGATACATGTGTTGAAATCAGTTGAGGATGACAGACCAAGCCTCGAAGACCACCCCATACTAAGAGAATATAGAGATTTGTTTCCAGAAGAGGTACCAGGTCTACCTCCGAGAAGGGACATTGACTTCTCGATAGAACTTGTGTTAGGAACGATGTCAGTGTCTAGGACACCCTATAGGATGAGCACACCCGAGCTAGTTGAGCTTAAATTACAACTAAAAGAAATGATGGACAAAGGCTATATCCAACCCAGTGTGTCTCCATGGGGAGAATCGGTCATGTTTGTGAAGAAGAAAGATGGTACCCTCCGACTGTGCATAGATTATAGACAACTCAATAAGGTAACCATAAATAGCAAGTACCCCTTACCTAGGATCGATGAATTGTTTGATCAATTGGGAGGTGCTTCCATCTTCAAAGATTGATTTGAGATCTGGATACCATCAAGTACGAATCAAGGGTGAAGACATCCACAAAACCACCTTCGGGACAAGATATGGTCAATACAAGTTTGTGGTAGTACCATTTGGATTAACCAATGCCCCTGCCACTTTTATGTGCTTGATGAACAATGTGCTCAGCAAATTCCTAGACAAATTTGTACTAGTTTTTATTGATGATATCTTAATCTACTCCAAGAATAGAGAGGAACATGAGGAACATCTTAGACTTGTGCTTCGAGTGATAAGAGAACATCAGCTCTATGCCAAATTTAGCAAGTGTGATTTTTTCCAGAAGCAAATACATTACTTGGGCCATGTCATATCTGAAGAAGGGGTAGCAGTAGACCCTGACAAGATCAAGTCTATCATGGAATGGCCTACCACAAAGGATGTTTCAGATTTAGCGAGTTTGATTTTGAAACAAAACATATCAAAGGAAAGGAAAATAAGGTGGTCGATGCCCTTAGCAGAAGTGTGAAAACAATTCAATTGGCAACGGTGAGTACCTACGAGACGAATGTCAAGGAAAGATTCAGAAATGCACAAGAAGCAGATGCATTTTTCCAGACCATGACCTCGTACCTAGAGCAAGAACCCGCAGGGATAAAGTATGAAGGCTACCAGATGCTAGATGGAGGTATACTAACTTACAGAAACAGATTGTATATTCCATATTTTGATGACTTGAAGAGGTTCATAATGGATGAACTATATAAAATACCATATACTGGTCACCCAGGATACCAAAAGATGATCACGGCCACCAGGAAACAATTCTATTGGCCCGGATTGAAGAAAGACATAGCTGAGTATTTAGCCAAGTGTTAGAATGCCAAGAAGTTAAAGCAGAACACTGGCACCCAACAGGATTATTACAACCTCTACCAATCCCTAAATGGAAATGGGAGACCATCTCCATGGATTTCATCACTGGATTACCAACATCAGCCAAGCAGAATGATGCCATCATGGTAGTGGTGGATAAATTGAGAAAGTCTGCTCATTTTATTCCCGTCAAATTGACTTGCAAGGAAATAGATATCGCCGACATATTCATGAAGGAGATATTCAGACTACATGGCATGCCTAAGGAGATCGTGTCTGACAGAGACGCAAAATTTACGTCAAACTTTTGGAAATCCTTGATGGATGGCCTGGAGACCAAATTATTTTTTATCACAGCTTATCATCCTCAAACCGATGGTCAGATGGAAAGAGTGAACCAAATATTAGAAAACATGCTAAGGATGCATGTAATGCATCAACCTAAAAGGTGGAAATATTACCTACCACTGGTGGAATTTGCCTACAACAATGGCTACCAATAATCACTAAAGATGAGTCCTTTCAAAGTCCTCTATGGTAGCTCGTGCAACACTCTAGTCAATTGGAGTAATCCTGTAAACATAATTACTATTAGACCCAACATGTTGAAAGAAATGGAGCAACAAGTGATTGAGATAAAGAAAAATCTTAAAATCGCCCAGAACAGACAGAAAAGTTACGCCGACAGAAAGAGAACCCCTAAAGACTTCAAGACGGGAGATCACGTCTATCTCAGAGTTAGGCCCAGAAAGTTTTACCTGAGGATGGGAGCTTGTGCCAAGTTGGAACCTAGGTATTGTGGACCCTTTGAAGTTATAAATAGAGTGGGACCTGTAGGCTATAGGCTAGCACTCCCTCCCACAGTAAAAGCACATAATGTTTTCCATGTTTCATTGTTGAAGAAACATGTACATGATTCTAATCATATAATTGAATGGTCTATGATCCAAGTGGAACTAGAGGGATAATTCCTACCAGAACCTCAATGCATACTAGACAAGAAGGAAACCCCACTCAGGAACCGAACCATTGCACAGGTCAAGGTGCAGTGGAAACACTTTGGCCTAGATGAGGCTACATGGGAAATGGAAGATACCATGAAACATGCATATCCGATTTTGTTTATTTATGTACATACATGTCATGTTGATATATAGAACATCGAGGACGATGTTACTTTAAGGGGGAGGGAATTGTAAAACCTTGTTTCCCCTAGTCTGTAAATATAACTATATTGGCCAGGAACTATGGGAAACTCGAAGGTGTGAATGTTTGTTTGATGGACCTTTGTATAAAAGGTCGATGAATGTAAATTATGTTATGAATATGTGTTGCATGACTTATGGGAAGGGGATGTGCTAAAATAGACCATGATGGATAATGAAAAGGTGGTGAAAGGGACTCAGAATGGTTGCGTTAACTTCCACCGAACGAGTACCTTACTGGTTTTTACTTACTCAAGACCAAAACAACTCTCTGACCTAGGAATGAATCTTCGTCAGTATGGTAGGTGGGGAGGCTCCTTAAGGGTTAATGAGGGGATGGGGTGGACCGCCCATCTGTAAGGCTCTCAGACTTGACCACAGATGGAAAATTAATGCCACACGTAATCTTGCAGGGGGATGAAAGAAAGAAAGTGTGGGTGTGGGCAGAGGGGAAGAAGAGGAGATTGCAGAGGACAACCTCAACTCCCGAATCAAGACATGAGAAGGAGAGTAACCTTCATCCATAAATTATGTTGAGATGGAAGTAAGAGATTGAATCTCAGAGCATCATGGTCTAAGCTCGGGGGTGGCCAGTGATAAATTCATTGGGAGTGAATCAGCCTATGGTTGGGTGGAAACGAGAACCCCTCTCAGCAGTCGCATCACACCTTGTGGTTCTGATAAGTGTTTTATGCCTTGTATTTTGAATTGAATATCATGGATACGTGCTCATGTTTATACGCCCATAAATGGTTTCTATATGCTATGATTTCCTGGTATTTTAGATTGGAAATAATGAATGCATGCATACACTTATATGCCACAGTTAGTTTCTGTATAAACTGAGTAAGTCCAGAGCATGGGTCTATTCCACTGAGAATCGTCCCATTTGCCTTATTCTCATGATGTTCTGGTTTAATCCCCCCAAAGCACCTTCCTCAGGGAATTGCATCATGTCTCAGAGTCAGAGTAAGCTCCTTGGTATGGCTACTTCTACGGTAAACCCATGAGGTTACCCTGCCCCAATATCGTAGCTCATAACTCGGTGATGTAGGAATGCATTTCATTCAGGACAATAGCCTAGGGACTTTGAAAAGTACCCAAGCCCTTATCCAGAAACCCGACTAATATTAGGGATAATTTCCCAAGAACCATCTGAAGGTTCATGTGTCCCGAGTCTAGAAACCCTGTGGAAGAAGGGTTAGCTCTCAAAGATTTCAGGGTCGTGGGAGTTTGAAGCTCCGAGAGGTTGATTTTTGTTACCCAACTTCAAAAAGGATAACAAGTCGAATTATAGAAAGGGAGTATCCTTTCATTTGGTAGACGAATGGACAAGATCCTTTCATAAGTATCCCAGGTCTGTCAAGACCAATGGATCTAGAGGAGAAGCATAGGCGTTAATGCCTCGACCCCTTCAATCTTCGCAAGTAGCGATGGAATAGGGACCATAGGTCCTAAGATCCATCAGAAGTTACCTTGATCGTCGATATTAACCCTTGTGTAGGTGGGAGAGTGGACTTTTCAAAGTCCTGAAAGTCCTGAAGTGATCGGAACCGTCCACTGGTTGAGGACACATGGCGAAGGATCAACGTTTCGCTGACCTGTTGCTGAAGGAAGTCAAAGGGTAGAATTTTGTGAACTTGCAAGACCTGAACTCATGATTTGATCTAAACCATCAGATCATAGGAGGGACATGACCATTGATTTGGGCACAGGGATATCGGGAGTTTGGGATTCAAGATTTAAAAAGATAGGTATTGGTTGTGTTCCAACTTTGAGAAACACGAAGTCCCGACGAGTTTGGAATATTAAGCCCCCGGTCGTGACGAAGGGTCATGTGGGAAGAAGATGAAGGGAGGAGCTATCGAAGACCGGGATTTTGAGGAACAAAGAGTCAAATATGGCTCACGTTTATTATCTCGATACGCGAAATCGCGACACTATCACAACTGTCGATCGAGGGGATAACACAGAACCATATTTTCGGCCTTGGACAAAAACAAGAGATCAAGAATTCAGGAAACATGAGTCAGGGTTGACTCGCTTTCAGAAGTCTCGAAGTCACAAAATGTGAAGCATCCCTTTTTTGGCGTGCAGTCACAACCTGTGGTCGCATAGGTGAATCTCTCACCTTGGGCATGTTGACTCACTTTCAAAAGTCTCGAAGTCACAAAATGTGAAGCACCCCTTTTTTGGCATGCAGTCACAACCTGTGGTCGCATAGGTGAATCTCGCACCTTGGGCATGTTCACGTTGATGGGATTTCAATAGAGCCCGTGGATAAGATATCGAGATTTCAATAGGATTTCGAAGAGCTAATCCGGCTCTTTGAACGAGAAATTTTATTTAGTTCTCGCTCAAAGAGTGGGGGTGTTACAAGGATGTCATCCAAATATACTACCACAAAGTAGTTGGTTAAGGGTCACAATACATCATCCATCAACCTCATGAAAGTGGTTGGTGCATTTGTTAAGCCAAAGGGCATGACTAGCCATTCATAGAGACCTTCTTTAGACTTGAAGGTTGTCTTCCAAACATCACTTGGTTCGATGGGAACCTGGTGATATCCAGACTTCAAGTCAATCTTGCTGAAGAAATTTTCCCCCTTGAGTTGGTCAGTAAGGTCAGAAACTAGTAGTGGTTCCTGAATGTGATTTTGTTTAAGGCTCTGTAATAAATGCATAGTCACCAAGTCTCGTCCTTCTTCTACACCAGTACAATCGGGCTTCCACAAGGGGAGTACCTAGGTCTGTTGTGCCTCTTTTGAAGAAGCTCTTGGATTTGATGCCTAATTTCGTCATTCTCCATTAGCGAGCAATGATAGACTAGTCCATTAGGTAGAGGTGCGTCAGGGGTCAGATCGATTGGATGCTTGACTTGGCAGTGTGTCGGTACCTCTGTAGGTGAGACAAATATGTCTCTGTATTCTTCCATGATCCCGTCAACTTGCCTCTGCTACAAAGAGAGGTGTTGTGTAGAGGCCATGGATGTGGCAGTGACCTTCTACTTACTGTGAGCACAGATCACAAAGAAGATGAACTTCTCGATCTATGAAATGACCTTACTGCATTGCCTGGAAGAGATTAAACAAACAACAGTAGGTGGTTCCACCTCCGGGATCCTGTACAATTGTATACCCAAAGTAATAATAACTTTGCAGGGTCTATACTAATACACAACATGACGCTTCCACAAATATGGTTGTCCTAAAAGAACATCACAAACTTCAAGGGGATAAATATCACACAGTACCTCATCTTTGAAAGGCTTGATGTCGTAGGGTAGATGACACTGTTGGTTGACACAAAGATGTCTTCCTTGATGAATCCAGCTGATGGTGGGGCTGCGGGTGAGGTGTCATTGGTAGGTTCAGCTACTTGACAACCTCTACTGAAATCAGGTTTTTCTGACTACCGCTGTCGACAATGAAATGAATTGGATCCCACTTGACCCAAATCTGTGAGTGAAAGAGGTGTTCCCCTTCCTCTGGTTCTTCTGGTTCACTTGGCCAGAATTTTGTGGTAGAAACCATGGCACTGGGTTCAACATCGATAATCTTCTTCCCTCCTTCAAGATTTGACTCAAAATTAGAATTGTCCTCTGACTCAGAAGCCTTCAACTCAACACAAGGGATTGCTTGGAGCAACATTCATCGGTGTTGTGCCAAGGACTTTTATGGTACTCGCACCATTTTCCCATGTCATTCTTCATCTTCTCGTTGGCGTTGTTGTGTTGTGTCTTGGATGGATTGTCCTGAGGGAAACCATCCGGAATTGGTCCCTTTCTATGTGGGTTGGGGTTTCCTTTGTCCTGCTTCAGCTGTGAGGGATTTGCAGATCCAAACTCGCGCTATTTCTTCTTAAATTTATTCTCGATCTTGGCAACGTATCTATAAATCATTCCTAATGAGGCGATGTTTAGGAACTCCATTTTTGTTTGAATGTATCTATGCAAACAATCGCAGTATTTGAGCACCAAATGATGGTCAGAATCTTTGATACCCAATTTGGTGTCTAGGGTATGCAAATTATTGGTGAAGTCTGGGACTGTCTGATCCCTTTCTTGACGTAGGGTGGTCCATTTGGTGTACTGGTCCTTGTATCTTCCAATAGGGTAGTACTATTATTTAATGGCGTCCTGGAAGGAATCCCATGTAGGGGCCACCACAAAAATTTCAGATCTCTCCATGACCCTTTTTTCAAAGTAAGTATCCCACCAGTATTTAACATGGGGAACGATCTTGAGTGCTGCAAAAGTGATATTTTCCCAATCGGAAAAATTGTGGACTGAAAAATATCCTTCGAGCAAATTCAACCATTTATCTACAAAATCTGCATCTATCAGTCCTTCAAATAATGGAATATCAAAATTCACCTGTACCTTGAAGGGGGTTGCATGGTCGCTTGATGAAGATGCTTCTCCCGTGGGTAACTGTTGAAGCATCTGCGTGAAGTTGTCCATCATTTCGTTCCTTTGTCATGCAAGGGCTTCCTCGAGAAACATTTTAATAGGATCTCCTACTCCATCATCTTTATTTTTGTTTCCCATGGGTTGTTGTTAGGCTCGGAGGGACCGATCTGGTAATGGATCGATTGGTTCGAGTCCCAACTTCTTGTATCCAGACCTTGTCGGGGACATGTACGAAGAAAAATAAATGAAGAGCTGACTACTATGATACCACTGATATGGATTTAGGAGCAGAACGAACTGATTAATAGACCGAATACAATAAACACGGAGATAGGAAGAATAACACAAATTTCCAGTGAACAATATCTTCTATTAAATAATGAAATAGGTTGAAATTGTAAAATTGCAGAACTGAAACTTGCTCGAATGGTGGTATCTATCTCTGAGAAGAGATGTGGCTACTACGCACATCCGTCTAATCATAATGGATTATAATGAGGCTCTAGAGGCCCTTTTGATATTGCTCGTGAATGCCAAAATCGTATACATCCAAAAACCTAGCCCTAGAAGGTGAAATTCCAAAAGTCATGTGAGCCCTATGGGTAAGTTGGTGTAATTTGGTACTTCAACTTCCTCGGGTCATAACTTTTTCATACGACCTCTATTTTAGGCACGTGACATCCCATTGGAAAGGTCTTTTAGAGAAATACACATTCCACCATCAGACTCTAATTTCGTCTATAGTCTGACTGTGGTGAGTCAAAAAAACAATGTTTAGGGCCCCAAAACAACCCTGGAAGTAAAACAAGATGTGCTGACATGAAAAAATACAAAATAAGCCAGTTGGATTAGGTGAGAGGCCACCCGTATCCACCTAGAGAAAGTGTGAGGCTTCAAACAACCCAAAAGTGTAGAAATCAAAATTATAAAGTAGTACAAAAAGACACGTTGAATAAAAAATGAACATGAGGAGCCAGTTGGAATAGGTGGGTGACCACCAATATCCACCTGGATCAGTTGATTTCTTCTCTGCCATAGGTTCCCACTCTGCAGTTGTCCTCTTTTCACCTCCCTTGCTTAAATTTTTGAGTAATTCTATTGAATTCTCTTCTTTCCTCCTCTCTTGGGTAGATTTTAATGTCTGTTGCTTCTTCTCCTTCACGACGGTATCTGATGGTTTCCTTTCTTCTGCATCTACAATACGTGCATTTTCCTCTACTGGGATACGTGGTAGGAATATTTTGATTCCTCCTATCATCAGTCCGCAATGCTGATGATTTTTTCCTTCCTCTTTTTCTCCTATCAACACCCCTCGCCAAGCTGAACTCTTCCCTGAGTTCATGAGACTCTCAGACAGTCTCACCTCATCTCCTTTTCCCACCTAGAAATATGATTTTTCACTTCTACCCTTCTTGCAGTATATGATATCTTAAATTGATCAACCCTGTTCATTTCCCTCCTAACAATCTAATTTTTCATCTTTGCCCTCCTGGCAGTCTATGAGATCTCTAGACGATCTCTCTTCCTCCTTACTGAGGCTTTCTCCATCTTCGGGCTCTCAAATTCAAACCACCACCTCCTCTATTTCATTGAGGTCTTGAGCTCACCTCAACCATCTCCTCAACATCCGCTTCTTCCTCTTGACAATCAAATACTGGATAGGCCACTTCACTTTCTTCTTTAAGGACCATTCGTACCTCTAGATTCCTTGCGCTTCCTGCTGCATCCTCTACATCAGTCTGTTGAGCTCTGCTCTAGTCTCCTCTAGCTATTTTTCTATCTCTGCACTGCTCATCTACTTGCAGTCTCCTCCTGAACCTTGTCTATGGCCTTTAGTAGCCATTTTATTCTTTATCCTTCCCTCTTGGAAAGTCTATTTTTTGTACAAATATTCACACACAACAGAGCATCAACACTCTGTATTTTCTCCTTTTCCTGCCATCTACAGACAAAAATCTGCTCTGATACCACTTGATGGTATCATAAAAAGACTTATCTAGGCTCTGATACCACTTGATGCAAAACCCCCACCCACTCCCTAAGGTCTGCACGACCTCCCGGTCTAGGATCGATCAAATTCGAGAGCTGGATCAACTCACAGGCTCATGTTGAGCCCTCAAAATCAAACACACAGGCCTTAAACCTTCTTTCTTGAGTGCAAAACCTACTTTTCGGGGGTCCCTAAGCCAAGAAAATACTTACAAGGGACTATGGGCCCAAAACCTTGGGCTAAATCTCAAGTTTTCAAAGAATTCGAGATTTCAAAGTTGTTGGGTTTCAGGAGTCTCAACAAAGTTACACTGCGTTCCTCCCGAACACCGAATTGGCCAAGCACGGAACAACAACACGAATCAATGGTCCACAGAACCCGTTGAAAATCCATGGTGGTGAATGACTTCGGGACTTCGGGCTTTAGTGATCCTATCCGCTCCAACGTGATATGTTAGAAACACATGATCACAGAGCAATAAATTAAAACAAATGCGAAAATAAAACACAAAAGATACACAATACAATAGAGACAGATATACGTGGCTCACCCAGTGTGGGCTATGTCCACCAGAGAAATTTCCAATTCCTTCCTTTATTATTATCCAGCAAATGAAGGGATACAACCTACAACACACCCACTATAACTTCCTCTTCTTCCTCTCACAGTATCCTCACTCAGAATACAATATTCATAATAATACATAGCCACAATACATTTCCCTCATAAAATAGGGTTGCCTTCTAGGGAAAAAAACCATAACATATCTTCTACCGTCAGAGCTACGACCTTATAATGAACGGTCCAGATTTACTATGAAATTACAATATACATTTACAAGGAAAATTTTCCTTTGGGGGATTCTCCCCCGAAACCCCATCAGGGAACGAAGTCCCTCTTTCACCTGTCGAGGGCCCTCTTTCCCCCGGACCCCCTAGCCGGGGGGATATCCCCCCCGGACCCTGTAAGGGGTTAACCCCCCCTACACTCCCCCACGTGGAGGAGTGTACATTCTTCTGGGGTCTAAATTTTTCATGGGGTATAAACACGACTGAAAAAAAGGACCTCTGAATCAGGAAGGTAATCAGGCTCCACAACCAAAATGCTATTCTCCTGACTCACCGAATCCCAAATCCAATGATCAGACAACTTCTATTCTACCACTAGATCAATGGTCTTTAATTGCTTCACAACTCTCCTCTTCGGGGATTTTTAAAACATCTCTCCACAGGTCTCCCAGAGTGTCGAACAAGTGAACTCATGAAGGGTCATAATCAACGGTCCACGCGTCTTGGTGGGTCGACGACTCAGATCTATTCTGGGCTTCGAGACTTCAGGTGTGTCTGAAACACAACCCCATGTTACTTCCAAAATCAAAATTTGTAGAGGTCATATCTATCTTCAACATCTCCCTCTCTGGCCAACGATTGAGATTAACTACAACCTTCAAGCCTTCTGGAGTTCTCAACTCAAAGAAACTACACTTCAATTTCCTCTGTAGTGCCAAATCTCCAGACTGCAGGATCTAGCGCCATGTGTCCCTGCTTGTGAACAACTAGGATATACTCCACTCTTAGAAGCTTTGAGAGTCGTGAATACTCCTCACCTCTGCTCTCTCAGGCTGTGTGATCCACTAATGTGTGTCCTCTAATCAATGGTCCAGAATGATTCTAGACTTCAGAACTTCGGGAGTTTCGACTCCTTTTCGCTTAACGCACAAAATCCGTTGAATACATGAATTGTTAGTAATATGTTGACGCGTGTTCTTTCTTATGGATGGTCCCGATGACCTCCACCCTTTGGAGCTTCAAGAGCCTTGTATGATCCTTCTCCTACACCTCAAATATTCTGGATAATCAAAATTTTGAACCATGCTCGATCTGCTGACACGTGGCCTCACATATGACAACCCAAACACACTTCAGGATCCGAGACTTTGGGAGACTTGTCTCCTTTGTGTCCAAACACAAAAACCCTCTGAAATTTCTAAGTCTGAAGGATGCTGAGGGTTAAAAATTGTGCTACTCACCTGGATTTGATGATTGTTGATCATGGTGCTCAGATCCTGCAGCTGGGATCTGTCCTCCTACGTGAGCACTTCTCCTCTAGTTTGGACTTAGATCTGATGGTACAAATATATTCTAACAACATATCCATCGGTTGTTTTAGCTCCTCCTTTTATATGGTCATGCTTTCCTTCAAGTGAAGGATTTCTCTATGTTTTTCAAAGGCTCGACCTTTGATCCTTCTTCTGTGAGACCGACTGTTGGGTCTCAACTTGCACTGCACCTCTTTAGATTTTCTAAGCTTTTTCAAATATTTTCAAGGGGACTTGGCCCTTTTTCCTTCAATGAATCCTTCTTCCCCTCTAGAAACAAGACAGTCTTTGTCCCAAGATTTGGACTTGGGAATACTAGGCCTTTGACACACTCCTTGCACTTTCCTAAAACTTCAAAATATTTCACACTTGAAGATTTTTGAAAATCTTCCTTCGCACTCCTTGCGCTTTCTCTGTGCAGACTTTTCACTTACCTTCTCCAGAGCTTGAAATTTCTCGGACTTCAAAAGGTATTGGCTATTTGTTCTTTCAACAACTTCGCATGCCCTCCTAGAAGTCACACTCTTTTCCTCTAGAGCTTTGAGACTTGAAACACTTTGTCTTTGGTGCACTCCTTGCACTTGGTCAATGCACTCCTTCCAGATCCTCCTCCTTGAATCTTGAGATTTTACACTTTACTAAGTATAGGCGCACTCCTTGCACTTGGTCTCAAAGTGTTCAATAACTCTGATGTGTACTCCCTCGTACATTCTTCCTTATGAGATTTTACACTTTACCAAGTGTAAGCGCACTTCTTGCACACTCTCTCAGAGTATTCAGTAACTCTGATGTGCCTTCCCTTGCACTATTCCTTCTGAGCTTGAGAATGATTCTAGTGTGCCCACCAGACAGGCTCCTCACAAAACTTCTGGATGAGTTCTCATGCACTCCTTGCGCTGGCTTCTCAAAGTTTCCATTAAATCTAGTGTGAACTCCTTGTAGAAATAATGTAACTGCAAAGCATATTCTTATTATTATTGTTATTTTTCATAGGAATAATCCCCATTATGGATTAATCATGTCGGTAATTGTATTAGGACCAAATCCCCTTTTGTGGATTGGTCAACGGACAATTGTAATAGGAAGAATAAAAAGTCGGCCCCAACAGTTATTATTGAGACCCAGAAATAAATTAAAGGTGGGTTTACCCACCCAGAGTGAGAGGTCGACCCTGCCAGTGAAGACCCTTCACATGTGCTAGTCTTGTATATATAGAGAGGCTAGCGCCTCACTTTAACACACAACTCACTTGCTCATTTTCTAAGAGGCAAGCTGCAACTTACCAGTTGGAGAGAGGGAGAAGAGTGGCGCATCTTTTGGAGAGGACTATCTGTATTGGTTTGAGTTATCTCTTGAACATTGTATTGGCAATTTATGATAAGGAAGTTTTTGTTGGGTTTTCTTCCCCTAGAGGGTTTCCCAGGATAAATGATGTGTCTCTTGTGAATGTGTATTTCTTAGTGATCTTTTTCTTATGTTGCTCTTATCTATTGAAATGAAAAGAACTATAATAATGGCATAAAATATTAACATGGAATCAGAGCCAACCTGAAGGAAGCATATTTCGCAAGAGAAAAACGTCACTGTTGCAGTACCTGGAAATTAGGGTTTTTCAAAAGTGAATCTTTTCATCCCTAAAACCACCTAGAAAGTTGTGCCCTCCCCCAAGGATCATTTTGGCACTTAGAGTGCACCTTTTCAGTGCCTGGATCTCCCGGAAAGTGAAACCCTAGTTTCACAAAAGTACCAGAAGTACCAGAAGCACCATTCGAAAAATCCGAAGATCAGATTTGAAGGGGTAAAAGTTGGATTTTCAAAATTATGACTGCACCAACTAACTCACCTCAGCTCAGCGCATCTATCCCCTACATCAGAATTTAAAAATTTGAAGTTTGAAAAATTAGGGTTTCCTCATAAAACCCTAAGTTGCAATTGCAGTCTTAGAACCAGTTGCAGTTGCAACCGTAGAACTAGTTGCAATCACCCTTGAAGTTTTTGGTAATGATTACCACTGCTACCAGATGGAGCCACTACCTGCAAATGCTATTCGAGGTAAGTACTCACATATGTTTAATGGTTAAACCCTAAAGAGTATTTGCAGGAAAAGGGATCCCTTTCCATAGATCTAGAAGGATCTCAAGATCCAACACATTCAGAGGAATGATGAAACCTAGGTGTGATTATTCTAATATGCATCTATTTGTTATGAAATTATCTTGATCAGTGTTGCATGTTGAAGCTATGATCAAATTATTAGAAGAATTAAAAGTTGATCATAGAGCTTGTTCTCTAACCTAACCCTCTGTCAAGATAACGTATTATCTTAGTGCAACAGACAAGTTGAAGAAAGCACTTGTCACTTGAGTGAAGGAGATTTGGAAGAAAAGAAAGGACTCACTCTTGAGGTCAAGGCTCCAAGTTTGATTAATCAATATTCAAAGGTACACATGACAAGTTGATGACTTTAGTTGAGATAGAAATCGTCGTAAAGTATTATAATTGATAGCATGTGAGAATATAGAGGTAAATACTTTGTCTGATATGACTAACACCTCCTCTAGGAGAAACCTCCTGTGTTAGTTACAGATTGCCATGGAAGAATGCTTGGTCACAACACTATGAGATTGTTGACCTCATTTTGTATTGTATTCCTTACCTTTAATCTTTGCTTCAGATAAATCATAAGTGATAGGTCTAAAGGAGCTACTGTGATGATTGTTCATGCTATTGCTTTATATTATCAGAAGGATATTATTCTTGCTTGTTGTTTTGTTGACCTTGCTCCAGGTCACATGAGGAAGCTATAGTGAATGTTGCAGAAGGCAATGTGCTAAAGGAGAAGTCATAAATGAAGAAATCATCAGTGGAAAAGAAGAAGGTGAGTCACTCAGAAGCTTCCATGACCCACGCTATTGAAGAATCCATGTGAACTCTAGAAGATTAGCTCACATCAACTACAAGGCGCTACCATACATATGCAAAGCTGTCACAAGTTTACCAGAACTCAAGGTTGATCAAGAAGGCA
>ML785680.1:516221-543131 GCA_009831015.1 Picea engelmannii | reverse complement strand
ATGGATGTGCGCAAGGGAAGAATATCAAGAACCCTTTTCCAAAGAGGGGCAACAAAGCAAAAGGAGTACTGGAACTCATTCATTCAGACGTGTGTGGCCCAATGCCATCATCCTCCATTAATGGGTATGTATACTATGTATCAGTCATTAATGATTATTCTCGTAAAAGACCTGGATATATTTGAACTGTTCAGCAAGATCAAGGAATTCAAATCCTTGATAGAAAACCTTTCTGTAAGGAAGATTAAGATACTCAGGTCAGATAATGGAGGAGAATATACCTCAAAAGAGTTCATGAATATCTGCAAAGATGTTGGGATCAAGATCCCCAACAAAACGATGTAGCTGAACGGAAGAACAGAACCATACTGGAAGCTGTGAAGACTATGATCCATGATCAACATCTTTCTATGTGCTTATGGGCAGAAGTAGCAATGACAGTTGTTTATGTGCAGAACCGATTATCCCATAGAAAACTTGGGCTCAAGACACTGGAAGAGATGTTCACCAGAAAGAAGCCAGAGGTAAGCCATCTAAAAATATTTGGTTGTCCAATGTTTATTCATATACCGAAAGAGAAAAGAAACAAGCTGGAACCCTCCAGAAAGAAGGGAATATTTGTGGGATACTGTGAGGTCTCCAAGGCCTTCAGAATCTACATACCTGGTCACCGCCACATTGAGATCAGTAGGGACGTGACCTTTGATGAAGAAGAAACACTTAAGAAATCAAGAAGATGCCAGCTTGAATAAGTATATGAAGAGGAACCTGTAAATCCCAGGATTGCAGAATCCGTGAGGGAAGTTCCCAGAGCTGCAGAACCAGAGAAGGAAGTCGTAACTTCCCCTAATGAGGAGATTCCTGAAGATCATGATATAACAGAAGTTCAAGAACCTCCTCAAATGACCTTCTCCCATAAAAGAAAGCCTGCTTGGGCAAGAGAGATTATTCAAGATGGAGAGAAGTATGGTGTTCCAGAAGGAAACTCGAGACAGGTGAAAATACAAAATCCATTCTCCAGTTACACGACTTTGATGTGTGATCTCCTAGATGAAGAGCCTACCTGCTTTGAATAAGACATTCAAAAGAAAAGAATGGGCAGATGCCATGACAGAGGAATACCAATCCATAATAAAGAATGATGTATGGGAAATAGTTCCCAGACCAAAGAGTAAGGATGTGGTGTCATCAAAATGGCTCTTCAAAATAAAACATGCTACTAATGGAAGTATTGAGAAGTATAAAGCAAGATTTGTCACTCGTGGCTTTTTCCAGAAGGAAGGCATTGACTATGAAGAGACACTCGCTCCTGTAGCCAGATACACTTCGATCAGGACCATCATAGCTCTTGCAGCTAAGATGAAGTGGAAGCTGCACCAGATAGACGTGAAGACAACTTTCCTAAATGGTGTCATCGAAGAGGAAGTGTATATAGAGAAACCTCAAGGATTTGAGGTTGAAGACAGGAAGTCTCATGTGTGCAGATTGGAGAAATCCTTATACAGATTGAAGCAAGCCCCTAGAGCTTGGTATGGCCATATAGACAGTTTCTTGATGAGCTTAGGCTTTACCAAGAGTAAAGCAGACTCAAATCTCTCCTTCAAAATTATGGATAATGAGCTAGTAATCTTATTGCTATATGTGGATGACTTATTCTTAACTAGAGAAGAAAATCTCATCACTGAATGTAAAAAGAGACTTGACGTGGAATTTGAAATGAAAGACCTCTACCTAATGCATTACTTCTTAGGCCTTGAGGTATGGCAGAGTCCAGAAAGGATCTTCCTTAACCAAGGGAAGTACACAGTCAAAATCTTAAAGAGATTCGACATGCTAGAATGTAAGTCCATGAATACACCCATGGAAATGAAGCTGAAGTTGTTGGTCAATACTTCGTCAAATTTGATTGATGCCACACTGTACAGACAGATTATTGGATCACTGATGTACCTGACAAACACCAGAATAGACATTTATTTTGTAGTGAACACCTTGAGTCAGTTTCTGGTAGAGCCCAGACATGTTCACCTAGTGGCTGCAAAACATGTGATGAGGTACCTTAAAGGTACAATGGATTATGGTCTTAGCTATGATGGAGATCATGAATTCACATTGAGTGGATATACTGATGCAGATTGGGCAAGAAGCGTTGCTCACAAAAAAACACTTCTCGATGTTGTTTTAGTTTGAGATCAGCCATGATCTCATGGTAGAGTAGGAAGCAATCCAGTATTGCTCTCAGCACAGCGAAAGAAGAGTACATTGCTGCATGTTCTACTAGCTGCGAAGCTATATGTCTTCGAAAGTTGTTGATTGGCCTATTTGACTTGGAGATGAGAGCAACCGTGATTCTATGTGACAACCAGAGCTGCATAAAGATGACAGAGAATCTTGTATTCCATGACAGGTCGAAGCACATAGAGATCCGCTATCATTTCATCCGCGACATGGTACAAAGAGGAGCCTTAAAGCTCCAATACATTAGCACGGATAAACAGGTTGCTGATGTGTTGACCAAACCTCTATCTCGTGTAAAGTTTGAACACTTTGAGATAATCTTGGTATAGTCCGAAAGGACCCTCCCTGAAAGGGGGAGTATATATTTATTCCTTGCTTCTGACCTCGCTGTTAGATGTAAAGCAAGATGAGTCATTGCTTCTGACCTCATTGTTAGATGTAAAGCAAGACGTTGTGTGTTCCTTGCTTCTGACCTCGCTATTAGACGTAAAACAAGATGAGTCATTGCTTCTAATCTCGTTGTTAGACGTAAAGAAAGATGTTGCGTGTTCCTTGCTTCTGACCTCGTTGTTAGATGTAAAGCAAGACGTTGTGTGTTCCTTGCTTCTGACCTCACTGTTAGATGTAAAGCAAGATGAGTCATTGATTTTGACCTTGTTGTTAGACGTAAAGCAAGATGTTGTGTGTTCCTTGCTTCTAATCTCGTTGTTAGACGTAAAGCAAGATGAGTCATTGCTTCTGACCTCGCTGTTAGACGTAAAGAAAGATGTTGTGTGTATTCCTTGCTTCTGACCTAGTTGTTAGACATAAAGCAAGATGATTCCTTGCTTCTGACCTCGTTGTTAGACGTAAAACAAGATGATGATGTTTTCCTTGCTTTTGACCTAGTTGTTAGACGTAAAGCAAGATGATTCCTTGCTTCTGACCTCGTCATTAGACGTAAAGCAAGATGATGATGTGTTCCTTGCTTTTGACCTAGTTGTTAGACGTAAAGCAAGATGATTCCTTGCTTCTGACCTCGTTGTTAGATGTAAATCAAGATGATGATGTATACCTTGCTTCTGACCTAGTTGTTAGACGTAAAGCAATATGTGGCTGACACTGAGCTACCATCTTATCAGCTATGACATTGAGCCAGTGTAGTACTATGATGTGCCAGCCTAGTGTTGTGATGAGGTATCATTTTTACTGATACATATTGATTCAAATGATGATGGCATTCTTTCAAGAATGACGATGTTGCCGATGAAGAAAAATTTCGATGACTCGTAAATATGCTAGCCAATGTTCCAAGATGATATTGACGATACTGTCCTCCTGATGCCACTGATGATGCAAACCTCTCTCGCCTGATGCTATTGAAGAATACCCTTCTTGTTAAGGGGGAGTGTTGAAATAATGTAACTGCAAAGCGTATTCTTATTATTATTGTTATTTTTCATAGGATTAATCCCCATTGTGGATTAATCATGTCGATAATTGTATTAGGACCAAATCCCCTTTTGCTGATTGGTCAACGGACAATTGTAATAGGAAGAATAAGAAGTCGGCCCTAGCAGTTATTATTGAGACCCATAAATAAATTAAAGGTGGGTTTACCCACCCAGAGTGAGAGGTCGGCCCTGCCAGTGAAGACCCTTCACATGTGCTAGTCTTGTATATATAGAGAGGCTAGCACCTCACTTTAACACACAACTCACTTGCTCATTTTCTAAGAGGCAAGCTGCAACTTACCAGTTGGAGAGAGGGAGAAGAGTGGCACATCTTTTGGAGAGGACTATCTGTCTTGGTTTGAGTTATCTCTTGAACATTGTATTGGCAATTTATGATAAGGAATTTTTTGCTGTTTTTTCTTCCCCTAGAGGGTTGCCCAGGATAAATGATGTGTCTCTTGTGAATGTGTATTTCTTATTGATCTTTTTCTTATGTTTCTCTTATCTATTGAAATGTAAAGAACTATAATAATGGCATAAAACATTAACACTCCTTGCACTAGCCGTGAAAGCCCAGAAATACTCATAAAATTACAGATAGGGAAATCTATCTATTCCTGCAAAGGGAACACTTACACATCCATAACATTTACAAACATACACAATAACCATTCAATTACATTAAAATATATATATATATATATATAAACACACATGAAATCATATGCAGGGAAATCTTCTTTTATATTTAAATCTGAATGCTTTATACAATAGGTTACAAGATTGGACTGCAACAAAGTCTCAATTCTTTATTTCTACAAATTACTTTCTAACAACAACAACCCAACCCCTCTGGGTATGCATTACATACATTTATACATGAGAGGGATTCTTGAGCCTTCCGTCCAAATAATACTTACCTAATACTTACCTAGGACAAACTACTCAAGAGAGGAATTGAAGGGCCTTCAATATGTTACATGTGCAGAGCCAATGAAGAAACACCTGAACACTTATTCAATGGGTTCTTAGAAATTAATATTCTATAGGATGTAGAATCTTCTCTTCCAACAATATAATTTCTCATAGGATAGTATCATTCAAACCTTATAAAACATGGGAACCTCACCCTATGAGAATCAAGTGCTTAATCAAGCCTATAATATGCTCGTTGGGTTTCTATTGTGGATGGTGTGGAAGGAACACAATCAAGGATTTTCAAACAAATTCATAGGAAAAGGGAAGATATCTGGATCAATATTCAAGAGAGGATTTTAGAATCAATCACCTCCTTCCTATGGCTAGAGGGAGCCAGTTAACCCCAAGGTAGTGAGAAAACCATCTTCTCTAATTGACATTTCAAGCAATTTTCTCTCTCTTCAGTCACACCCAAGACACATAATAAGTAGCTTTATCCATCAATATGGTCAAGGACACCAACGAGCTTCATCAAACTAAAATTTAATGGAGCCTCCAAAGGTAATATTGTACTGGTAGGGGTGGGAGGGGTCTTTAGAAATGATTATGGTAGTATTATATTTATATTTTCTTCCCATCTGGGAAATAACACAATTAATGCAATGGAGTTTTCTATTATAATGGAGGGATTACAATTGCCACATCAACTTGGCTTAAAAAATCTTATAGTGGAGGGAGACTTTGTGATCGTCAGTCAGGCTCTAGGGAGAATTCAATGTAGAGAAAATCCAGACTTGGTTTCCAACAATCGACACCTTTCTGGCAAATATCAACAAATTTTAGAGCTAATTAGACTTATTCATACCATTATTCCCTCCCACATTCTCCAGAAGGCCAATGGCCTAGTAGATCATCTAGCTAGTGAAGGAGTGAGGTTGCATGTAGAAGACATTAAACTACCTTTGAACAAATGGATTCTAAATTAGATGAGAAAATAATGCTTAAAGATTGAAAACATAGATAGTAATTACCTAGAGAGAGTGATAGATGGGCATGTTACAATGCTCCAATCAGGTATGTTAGTGGGTGATAAAACATGCCCAGAGAGTGACCCTAATCCTGGATGTGTGTGGTTGACATATGAAAAGCAATGGAGAGAGGGAAGGGACAATAATGTTCATGGCGATTGTAGCTCATCCAGAGAGTTATTCGAACATTATGGTCTAGAAATGATGAATACAACAACAATTATTGGCCCTAGACACCTACTTTTCCAGGTCTCTTATGTTTTAGTTCTGTTATATATTCCACTAGTAGAACATGACATGCTTATGATAGCTAGTGACAATTTTAAACTAATGAGGAAAACAATGATGATATTTTTTTGACTCTTTATGGCTTGGTTTCCATTATGGAAGGCCACAACAAGCTACGACCTTCGAGGGAGCATAATGGTTGAGTTGGCTGGGGGTGATACGACCTTCGAGGGAGCACAATGGTTGAGTTCAGTTATCAAATAAGAGGATGATGTATAAGCCCTTGTGATGTGCTAACCATGGTAGCTAAATCTACGTGAAGAGATGATTGCCTTTGCTTCAAAGGTTTGAAGTCATGGTGAAGACATATCTAGGAATTGCCAATTATCTCAAGAACCATATCATAAATTATTTGGATAACAAGTTGTGATTTGTTGGAGATCAGACGAACCTTTGAAATTCAAATCCAGTCAGTTTACATCACATAATGCACCAATGCCAGCCATGGAGTAAACCAAAGTTGTGAGTCAGTTGGCCCTTTCCTATGGAGGTTCAGAAACGAAAAAGGTTGTTGTTTGTTTGTGCTACTCATGTGTGTGACCCAAGGTTCATTTCTCAACTCTCCATTCATGGTTTTTTCGGTACACCAGATCGAGGGCTACCATCAATCTACCATTTAATCTCATTGTCAATAACATCTACAATAATTATCTAGAAAATTCAAACTCTGTAAATGGTTTCCACAAGAGAAGCCAAAAGCCATTCACTACATTATTATTGAAGCCACCTCTGGTCAAGTAGAATATTGAGAAGTTGCAAAATTATATTCTTCATTTAATGTGAAGAATCCTAATGCTTGGTGCCAACAAGAGAAGGAATATGTTCTTGTGAAATGACTAGATGGATGTTCAATAACCTTCTTCTTTTGATCTTCATCAGCTTCTTGTTTTTTCTGTTCATATTTGCTGCAATCTTGCTCGATTGTTCATATGATTTAGGGGCCACTACTAAATTCTGGAAAAAACCCTAAAGTTTTATGAATGATAAATGCTAACCATTCCTAAAGTTTTATTTGCACAAAGTTGTTTTGCAATTAATAATGAATGGTTATGGTATTTAATTGGAGATATAAGGAGAATCCTAAAAGCTTCAAATTGAATGGAAGTATTTTGAGTTGAACTTAATGGAGATATTTGGAGACTTTTGGATGCATATCCATTTTCTTTTTTAAAGAGAAAGGAAGTCTAATGTTTTTATCTTCTCATTGAAAAAAAGGGTCTCTCCTCATTGAAAAGGAGAACAAAATACTAGTGAAGAACTTCATGTACCAACTATTTCAATAAAAATATCTTTATTTTTTGGTGGTAGCAGTGTCCTAGACTTGGCTCAAAATTGAATAAGGGGGTCTAAGGAACATGATGTGCTTGTGTGTGATTATGTATGCCTTTTTTAGATACTCGATGCTGGGTATTTCCTTTTATGTTTATGTTGTCTAGTGTGACACATTTGTAATTAAAAATACAAATCAAACACATAATGCTCATGCACTCATGAAGTTCAATGGTGATTGCCAAAATTAAGTGTATTGAAGACTTCTCAAACTTACCTTTAAACATTAAAGGATTGAATCTGAGGAGTGAGTTGTAAAAAGGGAAAAGTTGCAAAGCTCTTTCAAGTCAAAGTCAATTGTGAATTTTATCAACAAGACCTGCATGCAATTTGAATAAGGAGGTCAAGTGAATCATCAAACTCAAGTCATTGTAATCACACTTTAGGGTGCATGATTGGTAGTACCCGACATCCTAAGTGTAACGTCAAATCAAGCTAGCGTGATATAAAATAAAGAAATATAAGAGAGCATAACAAGTGAACATGATATGTGAGCAAGAGAATAATAAGAAATGGGTAAAGGAGGAAAATGTTTACAGAATTCCTCTCAAGAAATAAAGGAATTACAAGAGTACAACCATGAATTGCAAAATCAAGTTGAAAAACTTGAGTGGACATTAATTCAAAAGAAAAAAAAATTGATCACATGTTTGATACAATATAGTCAACAAATGATCTTAGAGATCAAATATATGAATGATCAATTGATTGATGCACTTCAGATAAAATCAAGAGAAAAAAAATCAAATTGATGACATGATTGATGCAACATCTGTAGCAAAAAAACTCATACAAAAAGTTGATGTAATTTGTGATATGAAGGATCTAATAGAGAAGATTGATGTAATATGTGATACACATGAGCTTATCCAAAAGGTTGATGCATCATGTGATTCAAATGAGTTGATGCAAAAGGTTGATGTGGCTTGTTTCACATAAAACATAGTATAATTGGTTGATGCTAAATGTGATACATAAGACTTGATGGCTGACACAAAATCCACAAAAGACATAGAATCTTCCATGCAATTGATGGAGAAAATATTTATCAAAGATGAATCATAAGCAAAAAATGATAGCAACAACAACAACACATGTGAAGAAGCAAAAGAACAACAAAATAATATTTCCAAGATGTTTGTTAGGCCTTGGGAAGAATAATCATTAAAAAAAATTGACATGGCTTAGGGGTGAGTGCAAGCTAATGATGGTCTCTCATGATGCATTAGTGGAAATGCAAACCTGGAAAAACAACAATTTGTTAAGTTGGAGGGATTATTCAAGGTAATTTTACAATGAATTTGAATATGGTGTAAGAAGATGAATCATAGGAAATTGAATTATCTTTGTGAATATACAAGTTTTATTCATAGACATTGTGAATAACTATGTCAAATTTGATTTTTTCTAATAGTGGTATCTTACTTTTCCAACAAAATATAAGATATATGTTTTTGTTCGTGCAGTTGTTGAGTACTTTAACGATGGAATTTCATTCCAAAAACTTGTATACTTGTAGAGAACTTGTTTTCCTTGTGCCGTGTAATTTTTTGGAAATTTTATATGTTTTTCAAAATTATCAAAGTCAACATATGCTTGAAATTACAATGTTTTTTGTTTGTGCGGGCTAAGAGGGTCTTAACATGATCATTTTTTTTTAGATCATAGGTATCAATGTCCTCTAGTGCCACATATAACTCATTTTAGAAATGGTTAATCTAAGAAAAAGTTATAGAAGAAATAAGAGAGGTATGTATTCTAGGATTTTTTATATGTGAAGACAAAAATAGATTAAAAATAATAAACAATATTAATTTTTAAAACAAATTATAAATTTGAAATTTGCATAGCTGACTCTATCTATGTATGTAGTGTGATCAGCAATTGAATTGTTTATCCTACAAAAAATAATGTCAAAGATAAAGATATAGAGGGGTAATCACAAAAATGGAGGTTTTTATCAATTTGCAGACCAAACCACTAGGTTTGTATCCCAAGCCTAAATCCAATCCAACCGAGTCAACATACATCTTATCAATCCCTCCCAAAATATTTGAATTCAAAATAACGCATGCACGTTCTTAGGAGTGCACACACACTCTAGTAGTACACACGTGTTCTAGGAACACACACACGTTATAGGAACACACATGCTCTAGGAATGCACGTGCACTCTTATAGGTCATTCCCCTCTCTATCTATCTCTCTCCTACCTCTCCTACATCTACCCCTCCTCTCTATCTCCCTCTCACTCTCCCTTTCTGCCTCCCTATCTGTCTCCCTCCGTCTCCCTCACACTCCTATGCATGGTAAGACCTAGACATGGCAAGACTTAGACATCACAAGGAATGGAAAGAACTAGACCTAGACCTTATCTTGACATGCATCATACTCTCACACCCAATCCCTCTCTATCCTCCTCTCTCTCTCTCTCTCTCTCTCTCTGTGTGTGTGTCCCTCCCTCACCTCTCTCTTCCACCCTTTGTCTCTCTCCTCATCTTTAGTCTCAATTTCACTCTCTCTACCTCACTTTATCTCTCTATTCCCCCTCTTCATATCCCTTTTAATCCCCCTTTCCTCTCACTCTCTCTCTACCCCCCTTCTATGTCTCCCTCTTTGCTTCCCTTCCTCTCACTATCCCTCTCTCTACCCCCCTCATTGTCTCCCTCTCACACTCTATCTATACCCTTCCTCTTTGTCTTTGTCTCTTCCCCCCCTCCTCTTTCTATCTCTACCCCTCCCTCCGACTATATTTCCTCTATCTCTCCTACATCTACCCCTCTCTCCTACATTTACCTCTCTCTCTACCCCCCTCTCTATCTTCCTCTCTCTCCCTCTCACACTCTCACACACTCTCTCTACTTCCCTTTTATTCCTTATGCTCTCTTTGTACCACAAACACTTTCTAGCCCCCCTCTATGTATTCCTCTCTCTCTTCCTCCCACACTCTAAAACAATCACTCTCTACCTCCCCTCCCTATGTTCTTCCCTCTCCCTCCCACACTCTCTAACACACACTTTCTATCCCCCCTGTTGGAGTTACTTCACACACACCTAGGATTTATTTTTCCTAATATTTTTATTTTTTCATTAGTCATAATTAGTTCATTATCCAGTCTCCTATATTTTAGGAGAGAATATTCCACCTAGAGAATATTCTCTTTCAGTTCACACTTCAGTTTGACTAGTTGAGTTGAGTTTAGATGTTGCATTGGGATCATCACCATACTAATTCGAACTTTCCTTGATATCATCACCAAAGTGGTGCATTAGCCTTGATTCCTTGATTTAACTCCTCACTACTTTTTTTTCAGTCAGTTAACTGAAGACTAGTTGACTAGTTAACTTAACTAGGTGGTTGTTCACTACCGTAACTGCTTGAGAGACTAGAATAGGTGGAAATTCACTCCCGTAACTTCTGGTGTGTGTCCAGATCACTCTAGACCACCACTATGGATACTTGGTTCACCTCAAGTCGAACTCATTGAGATATACAGAGTATATCATGTGTAAATTATTCATTATTCACAACGGTTAATGTGAATTCTTTCCATTCTTTCTCTCCTTCTTCTTCCTTTTCCAATTATCTATGCAATTGTGTGTATCATTGTTTATCTAGATCTATTCTGTGTAGGTTCAACACATTTACATGGTATCAGAGTCGATAGACTGCTAAGCAAAAGCTACACCAAAAATTTTTGCAGGTACAAAAGATTGAAGACAACGGAAAGATGGAATTCCAAAAAGAATTCATTCTTACACCTTACAACTATTTTGCATGGAAGGAGAAAATAACCATACATCTCTAATACAGAGGGTTGTATAGGTTAACCATGAATACAGATACAGAACTGACATCAGCCATAGAAAAATCCAAGTACTTAAATCGCATGGATGAGGCACTCGGAACAATTTGCAATCTCATTTCTCCCAATCTCCTTTTTCATATATCTTCTTGTAAGACTCCCAATGAAGCCTGGACCATATTGGAAGGGCTCTTTAGAAAACATGATGAGATGAGGGGACACATGCTGGAGGTGGAGTTGGTCACATTGGATCCAAAAAGCTTCGAGAATATCCAAGATTTCTTTACAAAATTCAAGGATTTATTGTCATAACTCAAAGCTTGTGGGGTTGATAAATCGAAGGAGGAGAAACAAATGGTTCTCACCTTTCTCTCCAATATTGGACTTGAATTATATGTATTTGTATCCACATTCCATACTATGAGATTCACCTCTGGAGCCACCTAGAAGATGCCTTCTCTTGAGGACTTTATCGAATCCTTGACACAAGAGCAAACCAAGCTCATCAACACGGGTGAAATCAAAGTCCCAAGGGCGCATGCACTCACTGTGCATGATGGCAGACACAAATATCATAAATCTAAAGATAAAGATAAGTGGAAATATCATGCACATACGAAGAAGGAAGGGTACACAAAACCCTTCATTGATGCCTCTGGATCCAAAGGAGAAAAAGGAAGAAAAGGAGAGAAATGCACATACTGTCACAAAGGATTCCATTTGGAATTTTCATGCATGCAAAAACAAATAGATCTGATGTCTCAAATACTTCAGCAAAACAAACTTGGAGATCTCATCCCCGAGGGTGCAAAGAAGAAGAAGCCAGAAGATATGAATTCCAAGAAAGGCAATTCTAGCCATGTCTTGATTGCAATCAACTCCTCTCTCGATGCTTGGATTGTAGATTTAGGAGAATCACATCACATGGTTGCCTCAGAAGCAGTTTTTTCTTCTTTGGATGAATGCAAAGGTCCTCCTATTCTGATGGGGGACAACTCTTTTGTCGAAGTCACCGGCAAAGGAAGGATTGAACTCACCAACGAAAGCTTCGATAACGTGCTGCATGTTCCCAATCTTTCTGTCAACCTTCTCTCAGTGTATCAGATGAGGAATTATGGCACCGGAAAGAAAGTCGTATTCACACCAAATTCCATGGACATATACAACATGAAAACCAACTCCAGGGTTGCTATCGGTGAGGTAAATCATTAGTCTAGATTGTATACATTTTCTAAATTCATTGAATCTAATGCTGCTTTACTTCTTACTCATGTTGATGAAAGTAGTAGGATATGGCACGAAAGGTTTGGACATTTGAATTTTAGATACATGCAATAGCTTAGCAAGCACAAATTAGTTGATGGTCTACCAGACATCCATTTCTCCGAGGGAGTATGTGAGAGATGTGTTCTCGAAAAACACACTCAAGAGAAATTTGTCAAAGGAAAGTCTCAGCAAGCTTCCACACCTTTAGATGTGATCCACAATGACCTCATGGGTCCTTTTCCGCATCCATAGATCAACAAAGCGAGGTTTTTTCTCATTTTTGTTGATGATTTCTCGTGTTTTACTTGGATCTACTTTCTCAGGAAAAAATCCGAGGTCTTTCAACACCTCAAAGATTTCAAAGCTTTGGTTGAGACATAGTATGGAAAGAAGATCAAATTCCTCCGAATTGATAACGGGGGAGAGTATGTGAATCATGAGATTGATAATATTTTCCATGAGGTAGGGATTCAGTTGCAGCATACAATTCCCTACACTCTGTAGCAAAATAGAGTTGTTGAGCAGAAAAATAGATCTCTAAAGGAGATGGCATTTTTCATGTTGCATGCAAAGTCACTACCACAGAGACTATGGGCCGAAGAACTTAACTGTGCAACATACATCGAAAACAGATCTCCCCATAGATCTATCAAGGATAAGACCCCCTATGTGGCTTGGAGCGGCCTCAAACCAGAAGTGACCCACTTTCGCATTTTTGGTTCTCGTGCATGGGCCCACATTCCCTCTGAAAAGAGGAAGGCACTTGATCCACAGAGCACCGAGTGCATTTTTGTTGGATACCCTGATAGTGTGAAGGGATATTGGCTTATTGATATTTCCTCGGATTGGCTCATCATTGAACGTAGTTTCCAATTTGAGGAAAGTGTCTCGCATGTACCTCAGCAGCTGCTTGCAGACACCTTTACTCTTACACTTGTCCGAGATGATGAGCATGCACATGCCGACTCTTCTTCAGATGAGAGTTTTGACTCAGAGGACTCAGAGGATTCATATTTAGATTCAGATTCAGTACAGTCAGATGTAGAGTCAGAGCATCCAAATGCAGTTGCAGAGCCAGAGAAAAGGCCCAAGTGGGAACAACCTACTCTTCAGGATGCAAGGGATCTCGTAGGTGATCCATATGATACAAGGAGGACTCGATCTAATTTCGAGGAGCCTCCTATTGCACTCACTGCCACTGAACCATTGCCTTCCAGTCATCTTTTCTTGGTTCAGTCTTTAGATCCACAGTATTATGGAGAGGCTGCTAGAAATCCCTTTTGGGAATACGCCATGCAGGAGGAGTACAACTCCCTCCTCGAGAACTAGACTTGGGATCTAGTTCCCCTTCCTTCTGGGAGGAAACTTGTCAGATGCAGATGGGTCTATAGGACCAAGAGCGCAGCGGATCGACAAATCAGTAGATACAAAGCCAGGCTTGTCGCCAAAGGCTTTTAGCAAGTTCATGGTATTGACTATGATGAGACCTTCGCTCTAGTAGCGAAGATGGATTCCATAGGATTCGCACTTGCCATTGTGGTAGCCAAGGGATGGGAAGTCCATCAAATGGACGTGAAGAATGCATTTCTTCATGGTGATATCTCTGAGGAGATCTACATGGAGCAGCCCCAAGGATTTATGCAGGACTCATATTTGGTTTGTCGACTGAAGAAGTCACTTTATGGCCTCAAGCAGACTCTAAGGGAATAGTATGCCAAGATGGACTCCTACCTGTTGTCAAAGAACTTTGTACGTTTTCAATCAGAACTGAATGTATACATGCTCAGGACGAATGATTCACTTCTACTTTTAGTTCTTTATGTCAATGATTTGTGCGATTGTTGTAGTCAAGAGGATTCTTCATGACAGGTTTTTGATGACGGACATTAGTCATGATGCATCAGACATCAAACTGTCTCAAGCCAAGTAAGCACGATATCTCCTTGAGAGATTTCACATGACAGACTACAAGTCTGCTTTGACTCCTTTCCTATCAGGATTCAAACTTGAGGATGGCGGGGAGACTCCATTGGTTGACAACACACTGTATAGATAGCTAGTGGGGAGCTTGTTGTATCTCACACACTCCAGACCAGACCTCTCATATGCAGTTGTCATGGTTTCTAGGTTCATGCAAGAGCCGCATGAGCTACATTGGAAAGTTGCAAAGCGTATCCTTCAATACATACAAGGCACCTTCACCTTTAGGATTCATTATGTAGCATACTCTACATTAGATCTCATTGGGTTTACTGATTCCGACTGGGCTGGCGATAGCATTGATCGCAAGTCCACATCTGGTTACTCACTTAGTCTTGGTTCCAGGCCTATCTGTTGGTCAAGCAAGAACCAAGCTGCCATTACTCTATCTTCAGCCGAGGCAAAGTACATAGGGGTAGTTAACATAACCTTTCAAGCTATGTGGCTACAACATTTTCTCACTGAGTTGGGCATTCAGTTTCATCGGCCGATCATCATCTAGTGTGACAACCAGAGCACTCTGAAGTTCTGCAGAGATCCAGTTCAGAGGCAGCAGACGAAGCACATCGAGATCCACATGCACTACATCCAGGACTTGGTACATGAGGGGATCATCAACTTACAGTTATGTCCTTCAGTAGAACAGATGACAAACATTTTCACCAAGACCTTCACTGAGCATAAATTCCATTCTCTGGGAGGCCATCTTGGAATGAAGGACACAATTGCCTAGAAACTATAGTTCTTCTTTGTTACATACATTGTACCTTGAGGGGGGGGTTTTCCCATGAGGTTTTCCCTCTTTCCTCACTTTATTTTCAGTGTATCTTTTGTACTTGGGTGCCTAACATGGCCTCGTTGCTGGGACCCAATCTTTATTTTCACCATAGTGATGTTCAGAGGGGGTGTTGGAGTTACTTCACACACACTTAGGATTTCTTTTTCCTAAGGTTTTATTTTTTCATTAGTCATAATTAGTCATTATCTAGTCTCCTATATTTTAGAAGAGAATATTCCACCTGGAGAATATTCTCTTTCAGTTCACACTTTAGTTTGACTAGTTGAGTTGAGTTTAGATGTTGCATTGGCATCATCACCATGCAACATTGGGATCATCACCATGCTAATTAGACCTTGTCTTGGTATCATCACCAAAGTGGTGCATTAGCCTTGATTCCTTGATTTAACTCCTCACTACTTTCTGTTCAGTCAGTTAACTGAAGACTAGTTGACTAGTTAACTCAACTAGGTGGCAGTTCACTCCCGTAACTGCCTGAGAGACTAGAATAGGTGGCAGTTCACTCCCGTAACTGCTGGTGTGTGTTCAAATCACTCTAGACCACCACTATGGAGACTTGGTTCACCTCAATTCTAACTCATTGAGATATACAGATTTAATGTGTAAATTATTCATTATTCACAATGGTTAATGAGAATTCTTTCCATTCTTTCTCTCCTTCTTCTTCCTTTTCCAATTATCTTTACAAATGTGTGTATCATTGTTTAGCTAGATCTATTCTATGTAGGTTCAACACATTTACACCCCCTCTATGTGTTCCTCTACCTCCCTCCCACACTCTATCACACTCACTCTCTACCTCCCCTCTTTATATACCTCTCTCTCCCTCCCACACTCACACACACACACTTTCTATCTCCCCTATATGTCTTCCTCTCTTCCCCTCCCACAATCTAACACAACCACTCTCTAACTACCCTCTTTGTATTCCTCTCTCTCCCTCCCACACTCTCTCAATTTAGAAAGAGTGGTACATTGCAAGGTAAGGAATGGTAAGGAAAATCCCCTTGACCTAGACCTGGAAAGGCATGTTAAGACCCAGACCTAGACTTAGACTTAGACCATGACCTATACCTATACCTTTCCTCTCCATGCCTCACACTCTTGCATCCACTCCCTCTCTATATCACCCCTCTTAAAATCTCTCCCTCTCTCTCTCTCTTCCTCCATNCCCCCTCTCTCTCTCTCTCTTTTCCACTGTTTATCTCTTTTTCATTATACCTCCCTCTTTATCTCTCTCCATCTCACTCTCGACCACTATTCTACTCTTCTTGGATCTATTCATGAGTTTTCAATGAGATCTAGATCTAGATTTGATCAATCTATGTACTATAAATTCATATAATGAGATAAAAATATTGTGCATCAGAATGCCTTAAATCATTTTCCACCATTTCTTGTCTCGTTTTACTTGTGCTCAATTATTAACATGTTATTAGAGCCATGGTGAAGAGAGGTTGATAATATCAGAGCTCTTATGATCTTAAGGGCCTGATGTCTCCATGGTAGTTTTCCATGGAAAGTGAGGTGTAATGAATAATGTTGATATTTGCATGCAACAAAAGAGGAGCAACCAAAAAAGATACAACAATCGTACTCCAAAAAGGAACTTCAAAGAGGTATTTTTTTGATAGCTAGAATCTATTCAAATTTTTTGTTTATAAATCTATGAGATCAGTTAAAGAATTTTTTTTTATAGATATATGAAATATCAAATTTCCCTACCCATTATTTTATCACCAACTTCACATCACTGCAAAGGATCTGTGATCTGTAGTTCATGCTTTTCATAATAGTCAATATTCACATAGATCTACACCAATGATATAGACAATGATCTGTCTGTTTGATTGGCAGCATATGTAGCTAGTCCAAAGCCCTCAAAATTCTTAATATGGTATAGATCTATTTCACATTATGTTGCACATTGAAGGCTACTCATGTTCTCATTGTAAATTGTTGGAAGTATGTATTAAGAGAAACTGCTAAAAAAAGAAAAGGCCATTAGGTGACCTACATTAAAGAGAGATATGTGCATATGGTAAATTCTTAACATGATTTGTGAGTTGTTGTTCAAATTGTGATCTTAAATAAATTGTGCAAGAGATGGTTGGGGGTGATATGACCTTCGAGGGAGCACAAAAGTTGAGTTCAGTTATCAAATAAGAGGACAATGTATAATCCCTTGTGATGTGCTAAGAAAATCTATGTGAAGAGACGATTGCCTTCGCTTCAAAGGTTTGAAGTCATGGTGAAGACATACCTAGGAATTTCCAATTATATAAGAACCATATCATAAATTACTTGGATAACAAGTTGTGATTTGTTGGAGATCAGACGAACCTTTGAAATTCAAATCTAGTAAATTTACATCACATAATGCACCAACGCCAACCATGGAGTAAAACAAAGTTGTGAGTCAGTTGGCCCTTTCCTATGGACATGAAGAAACAAAAAAGGTTGTTGTTTGTTTGCGCTACTCATGTGTGTGACCAAAGGTTTGTTTCTCAACTGTCCATTCATTGTTTTTTTGGTGCACTAGATCAAGGGCTACCGTCAATCTACCATTCAATCTCAGTGTCAATCACAGCTACAATAATTATATAGAAAATTTAAACTATGTAAATGGTCTACATAAGAGAAGCCAAAAGCCATTCATTGCATTATAATTGAAGCCACCTCTGGTCAAGTAGAATATTGATAAGTTGCAAAAATATATTCTTCATTTAAGGTGAATAATCCTAATCTTGGTGCCAACAAGAGAATGAATATGTTCTTGTGACACAACTATATAAATGTTCAATAACCTTCTTCTTTTGATCTTCACCAGCTTCTTGTTTTTTCTATTCATATTTGTTGTGATCTTGCTCGATTGTTCATATGATTCAGGGGCCACTGCTAAATGTTGGAAAAAACCCTAAAGTTTTATAAATGCTAAATGATAACCATTCCTAAAATTTTATTTCCACAAAGAGTATAATGCATTATTATTTTTTCAATTAATAATGAATGGTTGTGGTATTTAATTGGAGATATAAGGAGCATCCTAAAAGTTTCAAATTGAATGGAAGTATTTTGAGTTGAATTTAATGGAGATATTTGGATACTTTTGGATGTATATCCATTTTCTTTTTTAAAGAGGAAGGAAGTCTAATTTTTTTATCTTCTCATTGAAAAAAAGGGTCTCTTCTCATTGAAAAGGAGAACAAAAGACTAGTGAAGAACTTCATGTACCAACTATTTCAATAACAATATCTTTATTTTTTGGTGGTAGCAATGTCCTAGACCTGGCTCAAAATTGAATAAGGGGGTCTAAGGAACATGGCGTGCTTGTGTGTGATTAGGCATGCCTTTTTTAGATACTGGATGGTGGTTATTTCCTTTTATGTTTGTGTTCTCTAGTGTGACACATTTGTAATAGAGCATACAAATCAAACACATAATGCTCATGCACTCATGAATTTAAATGGTGATTGCCAAAATTAAGTGTATTGAAGACTTCTCAAACTTACCATTAAACATTAAAGGATTGAATTTGCGGAGTGAATTGTAAAAAGGGAAAAGTTGAAAATCCCTTTCAAGTCAAAGTCAATTGTGAATGTTATCAACAAGACCTGCATGCAATTTGAATAAGGAGGTCAAGTGAATCATCAAATTCAAGTCACTATAATCACACTTTAGGGTGCATGATTGGTAGTTGTTATCGGGATAATTGTTAAGTGCAGACACAAATCAATCCCCCTAGCTTCACTATGAAACTAGAACAAAACAAGACAATACACTACTCTTTCCTTAGATTTCAATTATCAAATGAGAAATGGATCTAGAACATACCTTTTAAATATCGAAGATCTGACTTCGCCAATGTAATCCAAGCTCTGTCATGAGGCTTATGGAGAAATATATACAAAGAAACATAAACCAATGAAGACAAGAATAATAGAGTCTTTGATATGAAACTATGTACGTGATCAAGGAATCATACAATATGAACAAATAAGATTCATATAGGAAAGAAAAGCATATTTGTATTAAAGAATGTGGAAGAAAGATACAACCAGATGTCTTGATGTTGTCATGTTCCTTCCAATAGTTCCTTGCTTCCCACACACTTCTACTCCATGGATTCTGAGATCATAGATCTGATAGCTACTCACAATCTATCTTGACAAAGAAAAGATCAAAGCCACTCTAACCATGCTAACAATCTCAAGCCAAACCAACTAACTTTCTCCATGAGGATGATCCCACTAAATCATGAAAGCGAGTAAGATCCAAACCGTTCAGAGGCCACCTCACCATAGAAGATTCTCCTTCTAGAAGCATCAAGAAGACACTCGTTTTTCCCATGTACAGGAATTTTCGCACCCTAGCTATAGAGCAACTTGCGGAAACTCCGCAACCTAGATATAGAGCAAGGTGCATAAATTAGGCATTTCCACACCCTGTGTATAGTGAAACCTGCAGAAATCTTCCTTAATAGGGTTTTTACAAAGGAAAATACAACTTCTTCTCTCACTAAAAATTCTTCTCCCTTATTTCTTCAGGAATTCAGGGCACCAACCCTTCTGAAGGCAACATATAGGTTTACATCATTAATGATCACAGGGATGACGAAAATAATGTGTAACAAAGAGCCCCCCAAAGTATGAAGTTAGAACAGAGTGATAGCTGAAATACTTTGTCGAGTGTGTGTAGGGAACAAGGTACATGATGGTCGGAAACCTGCCAACAAACAAGGAAATACAATACAATAATATATCATCATTGAGGTAGGAATTCCCATACTCAGAATACAAGTGACTAAAAGCATAAATGCTGACATGCAAAGATCCATGTCAAGTAATATAGGTTATGGCCACCAAACATACACTATGGATCCATGCCATTATGACTCAAATATGAACATAGCCACCAAAAATACACTGTGGATCTATGTGTTAAAGACTCAAATTTAAACATAGCCATGAGACATACAATGTAGATCTACACAATAGTACAAACTGAATATACTCCAACGCAACCTGAGTCTATGAGAAAATATTCAGGGTCTTCATCTCCACCACTCTATAGTATGAATCTAACCATGTGAATACATGTGCTGAAGTCGAACATGGTAGAAACCACTTGATTATTGGTCATTAGTGAATACCATTAACAAGTGCGAGGGAAATCACCATTAATGTCAATGACTCCCAAGGTACTCTAGTACAATCCAACGAATGTGAATTAATGAGCTGAAGTCGAACACTCGACGAAATCTGTCAATCAGGGGTCAATAATGAAAACCCACTGTCGAAAGAGAGGAAACCTGCCATTGAGGCATGCAAGTTCCAAGGTACCAATTAGTTTCTAAGTCTAATTCTTGGATAATGAGTTGAAGTCGACAGGAAAAGACTTGTCATAGGAGGGCCTTAATGTATCCCCCATCAATGACACAAAACGGGTAACAAGATTTGATGTATATTAGAGTAACAAGTGACTCAGAACTGACTCAAGGATGGTCGATGCAATAGAAGGCTTAATGACTATGGAAATGGCCAACGCAATAGAAGGCTTTCGGGGTTGAACTTCTCTTTCAACATATTGATGACATGACAATTGTCTTGGAAACACTGACTCAACAATAGGGATCACAGACCAATTTGTAATCTTATAAAGGAGTATGATCAAGAGACAACAGGATTTTCCAACCTAGACACAAAGCGAGTGAAAGGATGTCATGTTCAAAAGTGACTCTTCCATAGTATACATGTTTAGATACATTTATTTCCCAATTTTCCCCCACCATTTCTAGTGAGTACCTCTTTATTTTTATGCAAGCTTGAGGAGGATAACATATGCTTGTGGATGTAAGCTCATCCTTCAGACGATTCCCTCAGAGTATGTTTAATGAACCCTAAGAAGGAGTGGTTCGATCTCATATGGCTCTTTCTATGTTTGTTTAACGAGTCCAAAGAAAGAAAACTCAGGGATTTTGCATGTTTAAAGAGTCTAAAAAAAACTTAAAGAGAGCTCTCTCAGTTCCTTTTTCATAAAGTAGTTTGATGAGACTGAAAAAGAGATAAACTACTGCTCAATAGACGTTTTCTTCAAATACTTTAACGAACATGAAAAGAACAAGGTCACTCGACAATATTTTCATGTTTAGAGAGTCTAAAAGAGATTAAAGGTAACTCCAGGGGTTTCCTTTTTCATATAACCTTTACGAGTCTAAAAAGGTGATAAAAAGTATACTCGGTTACATTCTCAGGTATTTACGAGCACGAGAAAGAACAAAGACTAAGCTCAGGATTGTTTTCATTTTTACACAAGCTTTAAACAAAACAAAACTATTCTTGGGATAGATTTTATTTTTACACAAGCTTAAAACTATCCAAAATTGTGCTTGGACCTAGTTTCATTTTTACACAAGCTTGAACCAGAGCTTGAGGTAGGTGGTTTCATTTTTAAAAAAGCTTGAACCATAGAAAACTATGCTTGTGACTTCCCAACACATAACACATGGATGGTTGGTACTTAGCCCCCGACTTAAGAGACTAGTGACTCAACTTCAGCATGAAGTCTAGAGGCTGGAAGAAAATTCCCCCCAAGCTTTGTCTCATCCAACATCATAGGCGGATGAAATGAAGCTTCAAATACTAGACTTGACTCAACAGAGAGGGGGAAGAAATTTATTTCATTTTTTAATGAGCTTGCCACAGAGAAGAAAAACTATCCTCGAGAATCCAGGTGCAATCCCCAGACCTCTGTTTCATTTTTTAACGAGCTTGTCACAGAAACAAAAATTATGCTCGTAACCTCTGTTTCATTTTAATGAGGTTTCCACAGAGAAGAAAAAACTATCCTCACAGCTGGTTTCATTTTTTAACGAGCTTGAAAGAAGAAAACCATGCTCAAAGTTGGTTTCATTTTTTAATGAACCTGAAATCAGGAAACCATTCTCATCTCTCTTTTTGATCATGGCTTCCAAGAGGACAAAGCTTTGGAAGGAAACCATGTCAAGGGACAAACCTTGGTCATAGCCTCCAAGAGATCTTCACTTGACGGAAGAAACAAACTCTGGAAGGAACACATGTCGAAGGTCGCGATAGGGGTAAGGAGATCAGGCTCTAATAGCCCTACCGAAGAGATTACCATGTCAACTATCGGATCCAAGTCATAAGGGAGTGAGCTTATAGTGAGAGACTTATCTTCATTGACAACTGAAGACATGGGAGACAACGCCACATAATTGACCCATGGCAGGGGCGATACCGTCTGTATATACAAACCGTTTATGGAGTTCATTGAGTTGATGGTCAAGTCAAGGCCAAGAAATGAAAGTTGATCAATAGTCACCATTCTTCCATCATGCAGGAAAGATATCACACAAAAAAGAGTGGAAACAATAGCTTTCATAGCATAGACATAATCTTGGCCAAGGAGTAAATTGAAATCCAAGGGATCTTGGACTACCATGACATCAATAAAGACATTTTTCCCTCCCAAAGTTACGGGAAACTGGGGAATGATCCCTAAAGGGTGACTGGTTCTTTTGTTAAAAGCGAACAAAGTATCGGTAACCTACACAAGCTGAGGATAACCCAAATATTTGCAAGAAAGAGAGGAAAAAATACTAATGGACGAACATTCATTTATCACCGTCTGAGGAATGTCCTAACCACAAACTTGTACTATAATCTTGAAAGGAATGTGAGAGGGAAGACGAGGTCCAGTTAGCATACCCCAATCAAAAAGGATGGTCTCATTACTTGGAGGGGGTTCTATGGGAGAAGGAGGAAATTCCCCTAGCACGGTAGATTCTGTATCAATGAGAAAAACGTGGGCAACATCATGTTTACTCTCTAGCGGGAGAGTAGGGTCGACCTATGATGAGATCAGATCGACCAATTAGGTTTCATTCTACAAGGGGAGAATGGGGTCGATGGGTGAAAAGGGATCGACCTATTGGGTTTCACTCTCTAACGGGAGAGTGGGATCGACTGAGGATGGGATCAGATCGATCACTTGGGTTTCACTCTCTAACAGGAGAGTAGGATTGACCGAGGATGGGATTGGATCAACCACTTCGTAAACTGGTTCAACTAAGGACGTGACCAGATTGACGGCATGATCAATCAAATTGATCGACGAAGGGACCTGATTGATCATGCCATCAACTACAAGTGGGTTGAGAGTAAGCTTGCGATAAGAAGCCAGAAGTTGAGGTTGGGAAACCATCAAGTCTTCCAGTAATTTCGAGTCTTCATTCATATGAGGGAAAAGGTGAGTTAGATGAATTCCTTTGCATATCATGCACGGGAACTTGACTCTACTTTTATTTTTCCCAACTGTATCATGACTAGTTGACGGGAGGTCACCAACATGTTGTTCAGAGGCTGACGACATGGGTTGGCGAGGTTGTGTAGACCATGCTTCTATAACCTTGGACAGACCAGGGCAATCTTTAAGAAGATGGCTACTATTACAAAGCCTGCAAGGGTACTTGGGCTTACGAGGTGTTTGGGTGATCTTGGCATCATCAACACTCCTAGCACGATTATCAGTAACTAGTGGTTGTCTTCCAACATTTCTGGAAGTGATTGGAAGTTTGGACCCTTGCTGATTTTTCTTTTTCTTCTTCTTCTTATTCATCGAGTTACTAGCTTTAGAGCTTTCACTCGACGAAGAAGATGAAACGGAAGAAGACTTTGCAAGTAGAGAAGGTGAAGAAGATCTTACTGGTGAAGAAGGCAAAGGATCAACATGAGGTTGATGGTCTTGAGGGGAAGTGCTTACAACCGAAGCACTAGCTTCATTCAGGATTACCTAAGTGGAAAACAACCATACTGGTAATCCAATTGTGAGATCTAGAAGGCTCAAAGTATGGTTGCCAATTTTTTTATCGGGCTAATTGTTAAGTGTGGACACAAATCAATCCCCCTAGCTTCACTACGAAACTAGAAAAAAACAAGACAGTACACTACTCTTTCCTTAGATTTCAATTATCAAATGAGAAGTGGATCTAGAACATACCCTTTAAATATCGAAGATTCGACTTTTCCAATGTAATCCAAGCTCCGTCACGAGGCTTATGGAGAAATATCTACAAAGAAACATAAACCAAAAAAGACAAGAATAACAGAGTCTTTGATATGAAACTATGTGCGTGATCAAGGAATCATACAATATGAAAAAATAAGATTCATATAGGAAAGAAAATCATATCTGTATTAAAGAATGTGGAAGAAAGATACAACCAGATGCCTTGATGTTGTCAGGTTCTTTTCAACAGTTCCTTTCTTCCCACACACTTCTAATCCATGGATTCTGAGATCATATATCTGATAGATACTCACAATCTATCTTGACAAAGCAAAGCTCAAAGCCACTCTAACCAAGCTAACAATCTCAATCCAAAACAACCAACTTTCTTCATGAGAGCTCCTCTCCTTTTATAAGCTGAAGAGGATAAGGTGAGGAGGTTAGGATGATCTCACTAAATCATGAAAGTGAGTAAGATCCAAACCGTTTGGAGGCCACCTCACCATAGAAGGTTCTCCTTCTATAAGCATCGAGAAGATGTTCGTTTATCCCACGTACAAGAATTTCCGCACCCTAGCTATAGATCAACCTGCGAAAACTCTGCAACCTAGATATAGAGCAAGGTGTGGAAATCAGGCATTTCTGCACCTTTTGTATAGTGCAACCCACAGAAATCTTCCTTAATAAGTTTTTTACAAAGGAAAATACAACTTCTTCTCTCAGTAAAAGTTCTTCTCCCTTCTTTCTTCAGGAATTCAGGCCATTGACCCTTCTGAAGGCAACATATAGGTTTACATCATTAACGTTCATAGGGATGACGAAAATAATGTGTACTAGTAGTACCTGACACCCTAAGTGTAATGTCAAATCAAGCTAGCATGATATAAAATAAAGTAGTATAAGAGAGCATGACAAGTGAACATGATATGTGAGCAAGAGAATAATAAGAAATGGGTAAATGAGGAAAGCGTTTACAAAATGCCTCTCAAGAAATCAAGGAATTGCAAGAGTACAACCATGAATTGCAAAATCAAGTTGAAAAACTTGAGTGAACATTAATTCAAAAGAAAAAAAATCAATCACATGGTTGATACAATATAGTCAACAAATGATCTTAGAGATCAAATATCTATGAATGATCAATTGATTGATGCACTTTAGATAAAATCAAGAGAAAAACAAAATCAAATTGATGACATGATTGATGCAATATCTGTAGAAAAAAATCTCATACAAAAAATTGATGTAATTTGTGATATGAAGGATCTAATAGAGAAGATTGATGCAATATGTGATACATAGGAGATTATCCAAAAGGTTGATGCATCATGTGATTCAAATGAGTTCATACAAAAGTTTGATGTGGCTTGTTACACATAAAACATAGTATAATTGGTTGATTCTAAATGGGATACATAAGACTTGATGGTTGACACAAAATTCGTAGAAGACATAGAATTGTCCATGCAATTGATGGAGAAAATATTTATCAAAGATGAATCATTAGAAAAAAATGATAGCAACAACAAAAACACATGTGAAGAAGAAAAAGAACAAAATAATATTTCCAAGACATTTGTTAGGCCTCAGGAAGAATCATCATTAAAAAAAAATTGACACGACTTAGGGGTGAGTGCAAGCTAATGATGGTTTGTCATGATGCGGTAGTGGCAATGCAAACTTGGAAAAATAACAATCTGTTAACTTGGAGGTATTCTTCAGGGTAATTTTACAATGAATTTGAATATGGTGGAAGAAGATGAAATGTAGGAAATTGAATTAGCTTTGTGAATATACAAGTTTTATTCATAGACATTGTGAATAACTATGTTAAATTTGATTTTTTATAACAGTGGTATATTATTTTCCCAACAAAATATAAGATATATGTTTTTGTTCATGCAGTTGTTGAATACTTTAATAATGGAATTTCATTCCAAAAACTTGTATACTTGTAGAGAACCTATTTTTCTTGTGTGTTTTTTGGAAAATGAAAGTCAACATATGCCTGAAATTACAATGTTTTTTGTTTGTTCAGGCTAAGAAGGTCTTAACATGATCATTTTTTTAGATCACAGGTATCAGTTTCCTCTAGTGCCACATATAACTCATTTGAGAAATGGTTATAATAAGAAAAAGTTATAGCAGAAATAAGAGAGGTATGTATTCTAGGATTTTGATATATGTGAAGACAAAAATAGATTAAAAATAGTAAACAAAAATCATTTTTAAAACAAATTATATATTTGAAATCTCCATAGCCGACTCTATCTATGTCTATAATTTCGTCAACAATTGAATTTCTTATCCTATAGAAAAATAACGTCAAAAACAAAGATATAGAGTATTCACAAAAATCGAGGTTTTTATCAATTTGTAGACCAAACCACCAGGTTTGTATCCCGAGCCTAAATCTGATCCAACCAAGTCAGCATACACCTTATCAATCCCTCCCAAAAAAATTGAATTCAAAATAACGCATGCACGTTCTTAGGAGTGCACACACTCTAGCAGTGCACATGTGCTCTAGGAATGCACACACATTCTAGGAATGTGCACATGCTCTAGGAACGCACATGCACTCTTATAAGTCATTTCCCTCTCTATCTCTCTCTCTCCTCCCTCTCCTACATCTACCCACCCTCTCTACCACCCTAATTGTCTCCCTCTGTCTCCTCACACTCCTATACATGGTAAGACCTAGACATGGAAAGACTTGGACATCGCAAGGAATGGAAAGACCTAGACCTAGACCTTACCTTGACATGCCTTGTACTCTCACACCCACTCCCTCTCTA
>ML785680.1:497427-514558 GCA_009831015.1 Picea engelmannii | reverse complement strand
TCACACTCACACACTCTCTCTCTACCCACCTTCCCTCCATCTCTCCCCCTCCCTCCCTCTATCTCTCCTCTCTTTCTCTCCTACATCTACCACTTATTTCTCTCTCTCCTTGTTGTTAGTCTCACTCTCACTCTCTCTTTTCCCCTCTTTCTCTCTCTCCCTCCTTGCCTCCTTCTCTTTTCCCCTAGTTCTACCTCCCTCTATATTTGTTCATCTAAAGGCAAGAAAGGTCTGACATCAAATAAAGGACATGTGCAAAAAATAAATGTAGCCTTGCTTGTAAGGTGAGTGTTAATTTTTTCTTATTTTTCCAATGTAGTACTTATATGAGTACTTATATGACCATGAACTAGACCCCCCTAGCTCCATCTAATCCTATGCATAACCTATACTCTACCCTTAACCCCCTCCACACACAAGCCCTAAGTGCAGTATGCCTATACCGCTTGTTTAATAATGATATTTTATGGATATGACCATTCACCTACGGTTTAATCATGATTTCACATGGTTTGATGATGATTATGGTACGTTGATTCTGCTTTTTTATTTTAATATAAGCATAATAATTTTAGTGGATTCGATATTATTTATTCACAAGTAGTGTTCAAATCCCTCTCTATATCCTCCCTCTTTGAATCTCTCCCCCTCTCTCTCCATCCATATATTTCTCTCCCTCCTCCCTCCCTCTCTTTTCCTCCCCCCCTCCAAGTCTCCTCCTCTCTCTCTATCTCTCTACCCCTACCTCTTCCCCTTTCTCCCTCCTTCCCACTATCTCTCCTCTCTTTCTCTCCTACATCTACCACCTCTTTTTCTCTCTCCTTTTTGTTAGTCTCACTCTCACTCTCCCTCCCACCTCTCTCTATCTACCCCCTTATCTCTTTACCTCTTGAATCTAACCCTCACTCTCTCACTCCCTATATCCCCCTCCCTCTCTCTCCCCCACTCTCCCTACCTTGCTCTCTTTTCTTCTATCCAACCCTCCTTCCTCTCACTCTCTCTCTACCCCCCCTCTCTATCTCCATGTCCCTCACTCTCTCTCACTCTCTTTGTCTTCCCCTCTCCCCCTCTCACACTTTCTTTCTTCCTCTCTCTACACCCCCCCTCCCTACATCGCAAGGAAATAAATGGCATTGACCTAGACATGTCAAGACCTAGACCTAGACCTAGACATAACAAGACCTAGACATGGCAAGACCTAGACCATGATCTAGACCATGACCTAGACCTATACAATGACCATGACGTAGACCATGAAATAGACCTAAACCATGACCTATACCTATACGATGACCATGACGTAGACCACGACATAGACCTAGACCATGACCTAGACCACAACATAGAGATAGAGCGAGATTTAGACCATGAATTAGAACTTGATGTATACCATGACCTAGAGCTTGATGTATACCATGACCTAGACCCCCCTAGCTCCATCTAAGACTAGGCATAACCTATACTCAACCTTTAACCCCCTCTACACTCGAGCCCTGAGTGAACTATGTATATACCTCTTATTAAAATCCCCACAAACCTTGCACCCACATCACCCACATATTGGTTTTGTAACCATTTCTCTATGCTTGAAAACACTTTCAATCCTAACCCCTTAGGTCCTAGTTGTCCCCATACCCATATACATATTTATTCATAAATATGTTTGGTATATAATAAATTCTATATCCCTTGAATTAAGAGCGTGCACATGCTATTGTGACTTGATATCCTTGTAGTTGTTTCTCATTTATGACAGCAGGAATGTGTGCGTGTTCCTAGGAACATGTATGCATTCCTATTGGGAATTTTTTGTTGCCAAGCACACTCCACTACCTCATCTACCTCAAGCCCGATAAAGAATTCTCGACATCTACACAAAAAAATAGCATGCACAAACATGTTTTTCTTATTTTGGTCTTGTTGTTTGATTCATAGACAATTTTGTGCTATTGCAAGACCATTGTGGGAAAAATAGGAAGACAAATTTGTCTAAGTGGAATTGGAATTGGAATTGTTGTTTGTGTCTTCTTGGAGTTGGAAGAAAAATTTGTCCAATTTGAATTGTTGTTTTTGTCTTCTTGTATCTTCTTAGAATTGAAAGACAAATTTGTCCAATTGGAATTGTTGTTTTTGTCTTCTTGTGTCTTCTTGGAATTAGAAGAATTTTTTTTCCAATTGGAATTATTAGTTGTGTAATACGAAGACAAAATTATCCAATTGGAATTCTCATTTGTCTTCTTGTGTAATAACAAGACAAATTCGTCCAATTGAAATTTGAATTATTAGTTGTGTCTTATTTTGTAATACAAAGACAAATTTGTCCACTTGGAATTAGAATTGGAATTGTTAGTTGTGCCTTATTGTGTAATACAAAACCAAATTTGTGGTGGGCTGTTTGGAAGCTAATTTTTCTCTTTAAACATGGGGAACCGATGGATTCGAGAAATAAAGTCCTCGAGAAAAGAGAAACTGACCGAAAAGGTAGAAGAAGAAATATAAAAGGAAACGTTACATATGTCAAAGTGTAGGCTTTCAAAAGAGGGAAATCCAATTTCTAGTAGAATAGATGCCAATGTTGTTTTTCCTCCATCACCACAAGAAAAGGGCAAGATTTTAGTAGAGACCAATCCATCCAGTATCTCATCAAGACAAAAAAATTTGGATGACCAAATGATGGAGGATTTGCTTCCAGAGCAGATTATACAATGGATGAAATTAGAGAGGAAACTAGTGTACAACATTGTCGTGAAGAAGTTACTGTGGTGCAACCTCTTATTGGACAGTCAAATGTTCCAAAAACTAGTCAATACAATGTACACTCTCCTCCCATATTTGATCCACCAATGATTGAAGGGGAATGAAATACAACATTGCTAACTCTACATCAGGGAGATCAAGAGTTTTAGAATAGAGTTTCATCGTCCCTACCTAGATTGAGCACTATGCAACAAAGAACTCCTAAATGCATTCAAGTTAATGAGAGTGGTATAGAATCACTTGAAGATAAGTTACGTAACCATATTATTTGTTATCATTCTTACAAAATCAATAAAGAATATTTTGAACCAAAATCGGATGCTTCTAAATTTCAATTATTTTTGGCTTTGTTAAAATCTAGAAGTTTGACTATTGTTAGGAGAATTTTAAGCATTGAAATAGTGAAAATTTTAGAAACAAGTCATCGTATTGTTAGAAACCTTTTAGATTTTTTTCAAATAATTGGTAAGAAATCCCATTATAAAGAACGCAATGCATTCCGATGTGTCTTGTCACAACCAATTGTTAGCAAGATCATAAGAAAACATTGTTTTCTACAACAAACCTCACCTCATGAAATGCATTTTCAAAACCCTTAGAAAATATTCTCATAGACGAGATATCCTCGACATAGGTGGCCCAACATATTTGTGGGCCTTCACTGGTAGGATACCTCATTCTAACATGAAGTTAATTGGAGTAGTTAAGGGACTCGTACATGATTTCTGGCATGAGAACAATAGGCTTTCTTCCAACCAAAAATATGTACTAAAATTGAGAAGGGTATCTAGGGACCATTAACCCCTTATTAAACACTTTCTTGACATTACATAGACACAATTTTATGAGATTCAGTACAATACACAATGCACTTAATTTGGGCCAAATATATTTCCATAAATGCAAGCCTTGGTCTGTTCGAATAAATACAATTCATAACACATGTTGTTGTATATATCACATTGAGTATGGTTATTATTATCACACACACACACACACACACACACACACACACACACACATATATTTCATGTTTTGCATAGAACCCTTTTGCAGGAATGATCAATGATATTTCCGTCATCGTCATCTAGAGACTTTATTCACAACATATTGTGTATAAGGCCAGAGGATTGCACATTTTATCAAAAATATTTCTTATATGGGACATGCCCTAGGTTTTGTGGAATGACATTACTGAACAAGTGCATCCATGTAAGCGATGATTATGAATTGGGGAGGAAGTTTGTTTCCTTGGAAATATTTAAATATGTCGCATATGATATTGGTGAAGAACATGAAAGAAAAAAGATACAATTGGTGACTTCTCAGGTATGAGTATGTGAATTCATGAAGGAATTCATCGAAAATACACGACATTATGTTTAGCATGTCCATTTGGCTCAATGGTAGGATGCGTATTTTAGAATATTCAAAGATACATTTTCCATTTGTACTATGTTATCAATGGTTGATTTTGCAGAGAACTACACCCTTCAACCACAAAATGAGATTCAAATCCAATATTATCACTTGAATCATGTCAACATAATGGTGCATATTACATACATGCATTAGTCAGATAGTAACGAAGAAAACAAAGTTGTATTGAAGGAGTGTCACTTCTACATAAGCAATGAACAATTCCATGACTTAGCCTACGTAAAAAATTTCCTTAAGTTGTTTTACAATCACCTTAAGCAGAAGAACATATAGATGGATCAACATTGGATTTGATGAGATAGCTGTGCATACCAATTCAAAAATGCTCATGTATTTCAATGGTTGTGTATGTTGCACAAAAAACTCAAGGTACCACACATTTGGAACTATTTTGAATCTAGGAATGGAAAGGGGGGCATGATGGAGCAGGTGCATGCATAAAAAGAGTGTTACACATGAAAGAAATGAATTTCACAACTACTTCCCTCATTTGAGATGTGAAATCCATTGTTGAATGGTGTTCTTCAGTAATGGGAGAGGGAATAGGAACCTGTGATGACCAATCACATAGGAAAGGACATGTACATAGATATTTTGGGGAGGTGGTCAATGTGGATCGATCACAGTGGTATGAATGCAAAAACATTCAGGGCACTCATGGATTCCATTCAGTTAAAACATTAGACAAGGAAATAGTTGAAATATGGATGAGAAAACTCTCTTGATTCTATGATCCATGTAGTAGTAATGAATGGGATGATTGTGAATCGACAGACTCAGTTGATATATGGGATCATGTATCACTCTCCATTGTTCAACATATAACTATGGAATTATCCTAGTTGGATGATGACCAATCAAACATTTCAGTATATTTTGATCATATCTTAGATCTCATACTGCTAGTTTTGTTGAAACCTTATTTTAAATTTTGAATAACTAGCACCAATGTTTTATGCTTTGGACTCAAATGTTGGAAATCCATTGTTTGCAAGGCATGTATACACAATGTTTTCTTTGGGAGATAATGAATGGGGCATTGATTAGTGGTTGACATCTTGCTTAGAGGGAAAACAAAGCCTCATGTGATCAGTAACAAACTTTGAAGGCATTGAATTTACGATTGGGTCAATGGTTATTAAAGGAGAATATATTACACAAGATGAAATAACACAGAAGAAAGGTGGTTTTGTATTTCAATATTATAAATCAGGTCAAATCGTATACCACTTTACGAACTAGGTTGTTGGTACAAACCTCCAACTACAAATAATTCCAAGTAATAAATCATCAAAGGTACAATACTTCTTGCCTTATTCCGAGCATTAGAAGTTAATGGAGACCATCAATATTAGAAGTGATCCCAATGGTCTACTTGAATGACCATAGGTATGTAAAATGAATAATTGAACAAATATTTCAGATTTATGAATTATTGAAATTCTGGCTTCATTTTCTGGTTGTTATGGTATTATTGTCTTGCTTCATTGAAATTCCATTCCTTTCCTTGCCTTCACTTTCCATTCCATGCCATGCCTTGCCTTTCCATGTCATACCTTCCATTTCCATGTCATGCCTTCTTGCCTTCACTTGCCTTGCCTTTCCTTTCCTTTCCATGCAATGCCTTTCCATGCCATCCCTTTCCTTGCATTCACTTGCCATGCCATGCCATTCCATGTGTAACATACCCAACAAATCACAGGTTGGCCATGCTACATAAAAATGCACTTCAAAAAATGATTTTGAATTCTGAATTTTTTTTAATTAACAAAGCATGAAATATTCACATGCAAAGATAAATAATCATGCTATAGTATAAGGAAATGAATATTGTTCCATACACGACAATAACCAAAAATCATGCAAATTATAAACATGAATCTCACATATATTATTCAATACACATTGGAAATAAATGTATAAGCAGTGAAACACATGATAGAGAGAACTTATCTTTAATGAAATGAATCACCAATTGGATGCATACCAAGGACGTTCTACCCAACTGTAGACACTATTGTTCCAGATCTCAAGAACAATGTCACCCTCGAGCTACGGCTATGAATCCACAAGGACGTTTTGGAGTGTCACTCATCTTCCCAAACCAGTCAACACTCAAGCTCTCACAGGATTCTCAACACACACAACAATCCAAAGTACACTAACTCTCTTCTACCCAACATGCACAACCCAAGAGAAGGGACCCCCTTTTCTGCCATGTAGTCCCTCAGGATGTCCACCTCCTTCTAGGGCTCAAGTGCATCTGGTTAAGAATCTCCATGCTAGGAATCTTAGGATTCCTAGTTGTGGGAAAAGCTCAACACATGGCAATGTATCTCAGACATGCATGCATTAATCCATGGCTATAATACACCAACAATCATTACTGCCAATAAAACCATGTCTTCTCTCCACAATTCGTTTTTATTTCCCAATCCAAGATCAAAATGAATGAGGAATGAAGAGTGGGTGAAAGAATGAATGGAGAGAGAACATAATTAAAGGTGTGAACAATGAATAATGAGCAATGAGTAAGTGAGTGAGTGAGTGAGCCCCCCAAATAGACCAAAGATGGGTTTATATAATTCTTGGAATTAGAGAACCATATGGCCTTCCCCCAAGAAGCTCATGTAACTGATATTCTCCATTAAAACAAAAATGAGTAAATAAAATATAAAATAAATACTTAATCCCTCAAGCCCCCTCTCTTGTGGAATCATAGCCCATTATAACTATTTTCCTTGTTCGTCTAGCAGCCAGTGATGTATTTAATATTAATAATGATTAAATCATTACATTTCCTAGGCACATTGGCCACTTTTAATTGTTTGGGCACTCCGGCCTTTCGTAATTAAAATCAAAATTTCAAAATTTATTAAAAAATTTGCAGGTACTCTGCCTACATGGCATCTTCATGCTCCCAAGTAGCATCTTCATGACTGTAGCAGGTCCACTAGACTTTTACCATATCTATAACTCGATTCCAGATCACTTTGACTTTTCTATCCAATATCTGCATTGGTTGGACCTAAAATCATCCCTCTGTCTCTACCTAAATCAGATTCCAATCAATAACATGGTTAGGATCATGTATATATATTTTTAGCAAAGTGACATGAAATGCATTATGCACATTCGTGGAAGTAGGCAATCCAAGCATGTATGCAACTGACCCTATTCTATCCAATATCTCAAATGGACCATAGAATCTGGCTTCTAGCTTTGCACAACTACCCAACTTCAGAGAGATCTTCTTGGGATTCAATTTTAAAGTCACATTCTCCCCCACTTTAAATTCCTAGTTGTCTTGTTCGTATCTGCATAAATTTTCTTTCTATCTTGAGTTGCTTTTAAATTATGCTTAATTCTAACCATCTGGTCTTTCATATCCTTGAACAATTTTGGCCCAGGTACCACTCTATCTACTAGGTTGTCCCAACTCACTAGAGTATTGCATTTCCTACCATACAAAGCTTCAAATGGGATCATTTTCAATGAAGCTTGATACCCATTATTATAGGAAAACTCAACCAAGTGGAAGTAATCTTCCCACTTAGACAGCTTATCCATCACATACATTCTCAACATGTATTCAATTATTTGGTTGACTCTTTATGTCTGCCCATCTGACTGTGGATGGTATGTTGTGCTCAAGTTCATATTTGTACCAAATCCTTTAAACAATCCCCTCCATAAATTTGAAGTAAACTTTGTATCTTTGTCTGAAACAATTGCCTTAGGTATCCCATGCAACCTAGCAATCTCCCTCATGTAAATTTATGCAATATTAGCTTCGGTATGAGTCATTTTTACAAGAGAAAAATGCCAGCCTTTGTCAATTTATGGAAAAAAGAAAGACAAAAGACAATAAATGCATATTTTCCCTTACCAATTCCACAAAAAGTTAGATCAAACCCTAATATTCCAAGTTAAGTCCATCCACATGCATAAGAAAGAGTCTCCAATCCTAGTGCATCACTTCTCCACAACCAATAGCAAATATAAACCATAACACTTGCAAAAGAGATGAAAAATGCCAAGAGAGCCAAAAAATTCAGACAAAGTCCTTCTCCACAAGGGAGAGTTTTGATTTTGAATGAGATCTTATGATCTACGTTTACACAAAAATTAGCCAACATGGCTTGTCCACAAAATAAGGAGTAAAACACAATATTAGGGGTCAACAACCTTAATATTTCCCCCTTAACACAAAAATATTAAACAATTCACTTAAATTTTCATCTTTTGCACAAAATAAACCCTAATCTAGGATGGTGTCACCCCTTTAGGGGATGTTTTGCCACTTTGAGGAGGTCGGTGGTGCTGGAGAAGCATGGAAGGGCCTCTCAAGGCCATGTGTCAAGCATATATATGATCTCTTCTTGTTGAAAACCCTCTTCTCCTCAAAACATCCAAGTGCAAGTGAGTGGCACCTCACCACCAAGCCCAAAACCCCAATACCATGATGTCATTCTCAAAAGTGGGACGTTTTTCCCCTCCTGGGAAAATTGTTTAGCAAATAATGGGTGGGGTAGGTCATCCAAGTCATCATCAAGGCTGTCCAAGTCATCTCTTTCTCATTTGGCATGCGGGCCCCTAGAATCCAACTTATGGGCTTGTAGCCTCATGGAAGCCAAAGCTAGGCTTGTTCTCCCAAGACTGTCCACCATCTAGGTCCTGCAAAAATAAATGGACACACCCTCCAAGGATATCAAGTCATAACATCATGATAAGTGGATCCAATCAATAAACAAGCCATCTAAGCATTTGCATCAAAGATTATGATATCAAATGATTAATAGCTCAAAGACACTATGCGACTTGTCAATCTTAAGTATGGGAGGGTTGACAAGATGTCCTATTGCGTAGATCTTTACCTAGGTCAAGGAGAGCCTCTAGGAGGTCCCTCTCTAATCCATGTAAAGTGTATGAGGTGGATGGGGTCAAGACTCAATGGGAATAGGGATCATGACATACTAGGGGTTGTAGTGTGTCATTCATGGGTGCCTTTGTAGAGGGTTTGTGGCACCTTCGTCCACAATGCATTTTTTCCAAGCCCTTTATTTTCCTCTTATATTTCTTTCTTTATAGTTTCTTTAGCACAAGGAGAGGTTGAAGGTCACCACCCTATCGTGGTGACCATATGATGGAAATATCACCCACAAATGCTTAATGCAAATGAGAAGGTTGGCTTGTGATGGGACTCCTTTTTTCTCAACCATGCAACTAAGAGTCACTACCCTGGTTCAGTGACCAGATAATGAAAATGTCATACCACTAGATATCCATGGATGTGATAGGTCGACTTGTAATGATACCTCCTATCCTTCAATCTATATTTCAAGCATTTCTTTGTTATATTATGGGTCCCCTTTTATTCAAAGATAAGTGTTTTATTGATTTCTTGGGTGATCCCTAGGCAAATCATATGGAAGGTTCATATATGGATTTTATATTTTACCCAACACCAACCCCTCTAGACCTTTATCTCCTTCTTCCCATAGAATGAGGGACAACCCCTTCTTGGGTCCATACACTCTAAAATCCCAAGAGACAAGGAAATATATGGAAATAATGATGGAAAATGGTAAGTATGGTCGGGTACAGTACATTGTCTCATTAAGGGATTTCCCAGCAGCAAACCTATTCCCAAATAAGACCACTTACTAGGGCACAAAGTCAACCACCAAGGTGAATTAGGGAAAAAGGCATAATGTCCAAGTACATATCATGAAATTTAGAGCAATCTAAGATACAACATAATCAAATGGATTAGGTATTGAAATGATTCTCACCATAATATTGACTTGTACCTCATGGAGCAAGGCCCACTGCCTTCCAGAAGCCAACTGGTGTGGTGGATGCTATCTATAAACCTGTGATCATATGTGTTGGTGAGTGAATTTTCCATCTGTACAAAGGGGTATCGTTGGTCATGTAATCTCTCGACACTCCATATATGTAACCTGAGGGCCTCGAGACATCATCTCCTCAGTTATCCACAAAATGGGGATAAAAAGGAGAACTAGTAAGTAATTATTTAAAAAAATTAAAGTTCTCTTCACACTCAGTTTTCCATTCAAATTTAATTCCCTTATTTTGAAAAGAAGTTATGGGATGCATAATCTTAGAGAACCATGCTATAAACCTTTTGTAGTAAGAAAATCATCCCATAAAATATCTAAATTTTGAAACATTCCTGGGTGTTGGCCATCCTGTGATGGCTTCAATCTTCTCTGGATCCACTTCTATACCTTGTTCTGAAATAATGTGCCCCAAATAATGGATCTGTTCTTGATAGAAATAACACTTACTAAGATTGGCATACAATTGATGTTCCCTCAGCACATTTAATACCAATCTTAGATGATTCTCATGGTCTTCCTCTGACTTAGAATAGAAAAGTATGTCGTCCAGGAATACTATGAAAAACTTATCCAAATAATTTCTGAATATACCATTCATTAAGCACATAAAGACAGCTAGTGCATTGGACAGTCCAAATGGCACCACTACAAATTCATAATTCCCACACCTAGCTCTAAAGGTTGTTTTATTGATGTCTTCTTCATTGATTATTACCTGATGGTATACTGATCTCAAGTCTATCTTTGAAAATATCTTTTCCCCTCTTAGCTGATCAAAGAGGTCATCAATTCTGGGTAGAGCGTACTTGTTCTTCACAGTGGATTTATTCAGCAGCCGAAAGTCAATACACAACCTCAATGTCCTGTCCTTATTTTTGACAAAGAGTATTGGTGCTCCCCAAGGTGAAACACTTGGACGTATGTACCCTTTATTCAACAATTCTTCCAACTATATTCATAATTCTTTTAATTATGGTGTACTCATCATGTAAGGTTTTTTTTATACTAGAGCATCTCTTGGCACTAAATCAATAGAGAAATCTATCTCCCTCTTTGGTGGGAACCCTAGTATTTCTTGGAATACATCTTCAAACTCTTGTAGTACCGAAAAATATTCAAGGCTTGGCCCTTTTGTCCTTTCTGGATCCTACACATGGGCTTCATACAATTGACATACTTTCCTGAAACATCTCTTCAGCAGTAAGGCTGAAATCTCCCTTATGGAAATGGTCCTTGGAAATCCTTTCACAATGTTTTATTTCCCTTCTTCATTAAAACATGTAAATGTCTTTTTATGACAATCTAGGACAACATGATGCTTGTCCAACCAATCCATTCCAATTAGAATATCATAAGACCCCAATGGTATAATATTTAGATCAACATTAGTATTCACACCATTAAGACTTATGGAACAACCTATGACCATATCATGGATTCTCCTTTTGGTTCCAGTGGCTAGTTGAACCAAAATTGAATTTTCAAGCTTGCTTTTCTCCAAATGTAATCTATCCGCTATTTTAGGATCAATGTAACAATGAATTTCTCCTAAATCAATTAAAATAACAATAGGTTGATTAATGATCTTACCTTCCACCTCGATCAAATTGGATTCATACTCTTCTGGTCGATCATCTAAGGCTGCATGTATTCTTCCCATGTCTTCTATTGTTTTATCCTCTTGGATGTTGTGCATGGTCTTCACTTTATCTTTTCTGTGAGGGAAATCCTTGTATCCCCAACATTGGATTGGTGGTCTTCCCCTTTTTCCCAAGGAGTCTTCTCTCTTGGATTCATCCTTGCATATTGGTCTCGCTGATTTTTATTTGGGCTATTTCTGTTGAAAGGAGGTTTGAATCCTTTCTTTCTCTGATCAGACTTCTCTTTCTTCTTATCTTCCCAATATTTCTACAAAGACTCGCTGCCATTTCATTTCTCATACAAGTACTTAGCCTTCCTAATGGTCTCAGTCAAAGTCTTGGGATCATCATATTGAATATTATCTTTATAAAATTAAGGCATTCCACTCAAAAACCTTTGTATTTTCACCTTCTCATCTTTTATAAACCCCACATACTTTAGCAACCCCAAGAACTTATTTTCATAATATGCCATGTCCATGCTTCCAATCATGAGTTCAAAGAACTCCTACATTTTATTTTCATAGAAGTGCTCTAAAAGGTACTCCTTTTGAAAATATTTCTTGAATTTCTTCCAAGTGATATTGCTCTCATTTATGCGCTCAACTTGCTTGAGTTGATCCCACCAGATAGCAGCTTTTCCATGTAGATGGTAAGTAGAAATTATGGCTTCTAGGTTTGATAAGTAGTTAAGCAATTGAAAATACCTCCTGAGTCCAAGAAATCACGCTTCAACATCATCTTCCCTTTCTCTTTCATCATCAAAGGATGGTGGCTTAATCTTCCTCATCTCTCATTAGAAACTATCCAATTCATGTCTTCTTCTTCGGTGCCTAAAAAGAGACACTTTTGGGCTACTTATGGAATACTTTGATGCATAAAATTTCATTTTTGAGTGAGGTGAGTGATGTCTATGATTTCTGATAGAAATTCTTGAATAACTAGCTCTGTTGTAGTTATCTCTTCTATCACGATATCTTCCCTCTTCCTCATGTTTTGAGTTTGATCCATTCTTTGTATGCCTCTCCAAATGATTTAAGATTTGCACCGCTTGAGAATTTATCTTATTTTGTTCTCTTATCAATATCTCATTGTCTTATTTGTATCTCTATACTTCTATTCTCAGGCTTCTCACAGTCTCTATCAATGTTTCTTGCTCCCCTCTACTCGTGTGCCCATTTGATTGTCTCTGCATTACCAACACTGATATTTTTCCCTTTGGCCTCTTTATCATGGTTGTAATCTCCCTATCCTTCTTCCATTTCTTGAATATGAATTATTATACTGAACTGATATGTTTATACCCCCTAATTCTGCAAAATGTGCAAGCAACCATTTTGTTAGAATTATGCATATTATAATTTTTTTCCAAACAATGCTACATGTCCTTTTTCTTCTCAATTCATGAAGAAATATATTATCATTCTCCAAATTATAAAAATTCAATGTTATTCTCCTCTAAATCATATTTCCAGTGACTGTACTCTTTACCCAATCTAATATCAGAGCTAAATGTTATGGCTTCCCAAAAAAGAAAGTCACTTTCACCCTTTTTTTTGTTTTGCAACAAGATCTTATCAAATTATTCCACAACCCCTTTAAATTGGTACAAAATTCGAATTTTGCATAGGCACTTCCTTCAATCCACTTTCCTTATGACCATGGCTCTAAACCATGGGATTATCCACTTTAGCGATGTTCCTTTAGCAATTTTCTCTTATTCTTCTACATAGGAGCTTGTTCGCAAATGTCTAAGGCCAACTTGGTTACCTCTAGGCCCTTTGTGCCTCAACCTCTTTACCTTATCATGAAATCGACGTTGGAACCAAGTCCTCCAGACTTTGACCTTCGTAAATTCTCCCATTTCAATATTCCAACTCTCTCGGAGTAAACTTCGTTGAACACTTATATTGAATCCACTGGTAGATCGAACAGTTGAGGTTTAATCTCCCATTAAATGGATGATCCTAGCTCATATGGAGGCTTCAACGAGATCGAAGGTCTCTACTTAATCTGACATTGAGATGGACAACATTAATCAATTCGTAACTTCAGCACTTCGAAAATCTGGAACATTACAACTCCCAAGTCGCTCAACTCCCCCGGAGAGATACCCGCCAAAGCTCTTACCCTATCCTTCCATTGTTAAATTAGACAGTCATGAGAACTCCCAAATAGTCTTAGATCAATGGACCCAGTTAATTAACTACTCTGGGACTTCGAGACATTACAACTCTTGAGTTGTTCAACTCCCCTAGAGTGATACCTGTTGAAGTGGTCATAAAGTGACGATGATCTCTTACCATCGGTTAACACATCCTCTTATGCTATCCTTCCACTAGCTTAATTCAACAATGAGGACTCAATCAAGTGTTGGGATGGACGGTCCTTATTCATTTAGGGACTTCAACACTCCGGGACTCTGGGACATTACAACTCTCGATTTGTTCAACTCCCCTGGAGTGATACACATCAAAGTGCTTATGTCATCCTTCCACTGCTTGATATAACAGTTGAGCAAAGTACCGAAGGAATCTTAGATCGACAGTCTGTGTGAATTCGCAACTTCGGCCTTCGATACTTTCGTTGGTAGAGATGTTGGACATTCCCAGAGGCCATAATCCTGGATATGACATGGCATGTCGATGTCACCTATGGTTACGTGTATCCTTGGTATGTACACCATGTGTCACTAAAAAATAAATAGGTTGGGGTCCACAAGGTACTAAATTCAAGTGACACATGTCCCCACACAACACCCTTGTGATGTATCATAAGAAATGTCATCAACCCAATGCACAACCCACATTCTTTGCTCTAGATGTGACGACTTGCATTACTCTCGAATTCTTCCCTCAATCTAACGATCGACAAGATTTCGGGACTTCGGGCCACCGAGAATCTGGTTTAAAAATCTCAAGTTGTTCAAATTTCCATAGAGTTACACCTTTCGAGGCATTCATAAAGTGGTGATGACCACTTATCGTCGGTTAGCATTACTCCCAAAGTCCTTCCCTCGATCAAAAAGTCGATAAGAATTTGGGACTCTAGGTTATAACAGTTCTATAATGGTTCGATTCTCCTGGAGTTAAACTTCCCGATGTGGTCAATGTCGAATGACCCTGACCAATGACTGAGATTTCACCTGAGCCTCCTATCAAATCAAACGGCCAGCAAGATTTCACAACTTCGGACTTTTTCATGCTTCTTCTATGTCTTCCATAATCACTGAAGTGATGAAGTTATGAAGTCTCCATATCCTACTTGGCTTCAATCGATGGTTGATCATGGACCAGCTCAATATGACGGTTGGGACTTAATCCCACCCAGCCCCTGGTTTCACCTCTATCTGATGGTCCTTGTTTACTTGGCTCCCGATATAATGATCCAGAGCTCCTTTATTTAACAGCTGTGATTGCTCCTGAAATTTAAAAGGGAATGGTCATGATTCCACGATCCTTTACAAAGGATCTTTGTTATGCACAACACTCTATATTCTACGCGATCTCTGCAACGATATCACTCCTGAGATTTAAGATCTTGATGGCATATTCTTTCTTAATCATAATACCCTTTCCAACATTTCTATCCCATACCAGTCCTTTGTTTCAACTAGAAGCTATGATACCAATCTGTAACATACCCAACCACTCACAGGCTAGCCATGCTACTTAAAAACACACTTGAAAAACTGATTTCGAATTATGATAAATTTGTAATTAATAAAGAGGCATGAAATATTCGCATGCAAAGATCAATATGCATGCTACATTACAAAGAAATGAATATGATTCCATACACAACAATAACTAGCAAGAATGCACATTATAAACATGAACCTCACATATATTAATTATTGGATCATGTTGTCATTGATGCCAATGGTTTGATTGATTGATGTCAAGTGATTGATTGATGACAAAGGATTGATTGATTGATGATTGATGTCAAATGTAATATGTATTGTCTGTGATGAGAATGGATAGATGTCAAGTATATGATCCATATGATGTCATGCATAGATGAAGATGGATCAATGAGTTGTCATTGATACACGATACAAAGATGAATATGGATCGATGTGATTTCCTTGATATATGATGCATAGTTACATTGATCATTATAGTCTTATCTTAGTTGATAAAGTGCACAAATGGATGAACTCCAAAGTGGTCCCCTTATGGTGAAATCCCTCACGGGAAGACACTTTACGGATTGAGTTATCCTAGAAGTATGGTTAGAGAAACCATGCGTACATGTGGAATAATGAGATGAAGATGAGTGAATTTGTTAGTGAAACTATCCTAGATGGATAGTTCTTGTCATGCCATTTCTGGTGGTATGTGTAATGTCACATAAATCCTCATGGTTTGAGAGTTATGGACTTACGAAGTTGGAGGACCCTCATATGTTGGCTTGAATCCCCAAAAGGTCAAAGAAGTCAAAGAACTTACAAAGAAGAAATTATTATTTAAATGATAAATTAAAGAGACAAAGTCAAGGAGGTCTATTTAAATAACAAAGTGAAGTGAAAAAATAAAGAAAGATTATTTAAATATTAAAGTAAGGTGACAAAGTGAAGCAGGAATATTTAAATAATAAAGTAATGAAGAACTTTCTAATTATGGAAAGTGGTTAACCCTAGAAATGAGAAAAATAGGTTAAGTGACCTAGAAATGGGTTAAGTGACCTAGAAGTGGGTTATGTGACCTAGAATATGAAGAGTATCAATAAGAGGCAAGGGTCTCTTTTGAAAGGCATCCTTGGTGTATCTTTTGTGTGTATCTCTTAAGCATGATTGAAGATCTATTCTGAGAGAGAGAGTATGGAGGATCCAATGGATGCATCAAAGTTTTGACAAGTCTAAGATCATGACGAAAAAAGTATCAGAAGTTTAGAAGCCCTAGTTTCTGAGGTGTACGCGGGCTACAATGAGCCAGGACGCGTACATACGCAGGCTGTATGAAGACATGGCACATACAGTGGATGAAGTGATGAAGATTGGTGTGTGAGCTGATGTCAGGCTCTTGAAGACTAAATAAGGTTCCTGATCTACATTCTATGGGCTCAGATCTTCCATATAAATTTTGGTATGGTTATATTATTGTCTTGATGGATACTCTTGTTTATTGTGTGGTGAATGCTTAAGGCATTCTTGGTATGGCTGTTGTGATGTGGTTTGTGTTGGTTGATGGAGTAAGCAACACTTCTATGATTCAATACTAATATGATGACTATAGTATGTTGATTTTTTACACATGTTTGAGTAGCATTCATATTATATGGTTGAGAAGCATGAGTAGGCTATTGGAGAGCTTGGATGTGTTGTGACTAGTTGTGGGTTAGATTGGACAGTAAGAGAAAGAAGAGAATATGATTGCAGGTTGCAAAGGATCTGAGTATGTGATGAAATGAAAAACCCTAATT
>ML785680.1:449914-491696 GCA_009831015.1 Picea engelmannii | reverse complement strand
TGACTGTGGATGGTATGTTGTGCTCAAGTTCATATTTGTACCAAATCCTTTAAACAATCCCCTCCATAAATTTGAAGTAAACTTTGTATCTTTGTCTGAAACAATTGCCTTAGGTATCCCATGCAACCTAGCAATCTCCCTCATGTAAATTTATGCAATATTAGCTTCGGTATGAGTCATTTTTACAAGAGAAAAATGCCAGCCTTTGTCAATTTATGGAAAAAAGAAAGACAAAAGACAATAAATGCATATTTTCCCTTACCAATTCCACAAAAAGTTAGATCAAACCCTAATATTCCAAGTTAAGTCCATCCACATGCATAAGAAAGAGTCTCCAATCCTAGTGCATCACTTCTCCACAACCAATAGCAAATATAAACCATAACACTTGCAAAAGAGATGAAAAATGCCAAGAGAGCCAAAAAATTCAGACAAAGTCCTTCTCCACAAGGGAGAGTTTTGATTTTGAATGAGATCTTATGATCTACGTTTACACAAAAATTAGCCAACATGGCTTGTCCACAAAATAAGGAGTAAAACACAATATTAGGGGTCAACAACCTTAATATTTCCCCCTTAACACAAAAATATTAAACAATTCACTTAAATTTTCATCTTTTGCACAAAATAAACCCTAATCTAGGATGGTGTCACCCCTTTAGGGGATGTTTTGCCACTTTGAGGAGGTCGGTGGTGCTGGAGAAGCATGGAAGGGCCTCTCAAGGCCATGTGTCAAGCATATATATGATCTCTTCTTGTTGAAAACCCTCTTCTCCTCAAAACATCCAAGTGCAAGTGAGTGGCACCTCACCACCAAGCCCAAAACCCCAATACCATGATGTCATTCTCAAAAGTGGGACGTTTTTCCCCTCCTGGGAAAATTGTTTAGCAAATAATGGGTGGGGTAGGTCATCCAAGTCATCATCAAGGCTGTCCAAGTCATCTCTTTCTCATTTGGCATGCGGGCCCCTAGAATCCAACTTATGGGCTTGTAGCCTCATGGAAGCCAAAGCTAGGCTTGTTCTCCCAAGACTGTCCACCATCTAGGTCCTGCAAAAATAAATGGACACACCCTCCAAGGATATCAAGTCATAACATCATGATAAGTGGATCCAATCAATAAACAAGCCATCTAAGCATTTGCATCAAAGATTATGATATCAAATGATTAATAGCTCAAAGACACTATGCGACTTGTCAATCTTAAGTATGGGAGGGTTGACAAGATGTCCTATTGCGTAGATCTTTACCTAGGTCAAGGAGAGCCTCTAGGAGGTCCCTCTCTAATCCATGTAAAGTGTATGAGGTGGATGGGGTCAAGACTCAATGGGAATAGGGATCATGACATACTAGGGGTTGTAGTGTGTCATTCATGGGTGCCTTTGTAGAGGGTTTGTGGCACCTTCGTCCACAATGCATTTTTTCCAAGCCCTTTATTTTCCTCTTATATTTCTTTCTTTATAGTTTCTTTAGCACAAGGAGAGGTTGAAGGTCACCACCCTATCGTGGTGACCATATGATGGAAATATCACCCACAAATGCTTAATGCAAATGAGAAGGTTGGCTTGTGATGGGACTCCTTTTTTCTCAACCATGCAACTAAGAGTCACTACCCTGGTTCAGTGACCAGATAATGAAAATGTCATACCACTAGATATCCATGGATGTGATAGGTCGACTTGTAATGATACCTCCTATCCTTCAATCTATATTTCAAGCATTTCTTTGTTATATTATGGGTCCCCTTTTATTCAAAGATAAGTGTTTTATTGATTTCTTGGGTGATCCCTAGGCAAATCATATGGAAGGTTCATATATGGATTTTATATTTTACCCAACACCAACCCCTCTAGACCTTTATCTCCTTCTTCCCATAGAATGAGGGACAACCCCTTCTTGGGTCCATACACTCTAAAATCCCAAGAGACAAGGAAATATATGGAAATAATGATGGAAAATGGTAAGTATGGTCGGGTACAGTACATTGTCTCATTAAGGGATTTCCCAGCAGCAAACCTATTCCCAAATAAGACCACTTACTAGGGCACAAAGTCAACCACCAAGGTGAATTAGGGAAAAAGGCATAATGTCCAAGTACATATCATGAAATTTAGAGCAATCTAAGATACAACATAATCAAATGGATTAGGTATTGAAATGATTCTCACCATAATATTGACTTGTACCTCATGGAGCAAGGCCCACTGCCTTCCAGAAGCCAACTGGTGTGGTGGATGCTATCTATAAACCTGTGATCATATGTGTTGGTGAGTGAATTTTCCATCTGTACAAAGGGGTATCGTTGGTCATGTAATCTCTCGACACTCCATATATGTAACCTGAGGGCCTCGAGACATCATCTCCTCAGTTATCCACAAAATGGGGATAAAAAGGAGAACTAGTAAGTAATTATTTAAAAAAATTAAAGTTCTCTTCACACTCAGTTTTCCATTCAAATTTAATTCCCTTATTTTGAAAAGAAGTTATGGGATGCATAATCTTAGAGAACCATGCTATAAACCTTTTGTAGTAAGAAAATCATCCCATAAAATATCTAAATTTTGAAACATTCCTGGGTGTTGGCCATCCTGTGATGGCTTCAATCTTCTCTGGATCCACTTCTATACCTTGTTCTGAAATAATGTGCCCCAAATAATGGATCTGTTCTTGATAGAAATAACACTTACTAAGATTGGCATACAATTGATGTTCCCTCAGCACATTTAATACCAATCTTAGATGATTCTCATGGTCTTCCTCTGACTTAGAATAGAAAAGTATGTCGTCCAGGAATACTATGAAAAACTTATCCAAATAATTTCTGAATATACCATTCATTAAGCACATAAAGACAGCTAGTGCATTGGACAGTCCAAATGGCACCACTACAAATTCATAATTCCCACACCTAGCTCTAAAGGTTGTTTTATTGATGTCTTCTTCATTGATTATTACCTGATGGTATACTGATCTCAAGTCTATCTTTGAAAATATCTTTTCCCCTCTTAGCTGATCAAAGAGGTCATCAATTCTGGGTAGAGCGTACTTGTTCTTCACAGTGGATTTATTCAGCAGCCGAAAGTCAATACACAACCTCAATGTCCTGTCCTTATTTTTGACAAAGAGTATTGGTGCTCCCCAAGGTGAAACACTTGGACGTATGTACCCTTTATTCAACAATTCTTCCAACTATATTCATAATTCTTTTAATTATGGTGTACTCATCATGTAAGGTTTTTTTTATACTAGAGCATCTCTTGGCACTAAATCAATAGAGAAATCTATCTCCCTCTTTGGTGGGAACCCTAGTATTTCTTGGAATACATCTTCAAACTCTTGTAGTACCGAAAAATATTCAAGGCTTGGCCCTTTTGTCCTTTCTGGATCCTACACATGGGCTTCATACAATTGACATACTTTCCTGAAACATCTCTTCAGCAGTAAGGCTGAAATCTCCCTTATGGAAATGGTCCTTGGAAATCCTTTCACAATGTTTTATTTCCCTTCTTCATTAAAACATGTAAATGTCTTTTTATGACAATCTAGGACAACATGATGCTTGTCCAACCAATCCATTCCAATTAGAATATCATAAGACCCCAATGGTATAATATTTAGATCAACATTAGTATTCACACCATTAAGACTTATGGAACAACCTATGACCATATCATGGATTCTCCTTTTGGTTCCAGTGGCTAGTTGAACCAAAATTGAATTTTCAAGCTTGCTTTTCTCCAAATGTAATCTATCCGCTATTTTAGGATCAATGTAACAATGAATTTCTCCTAAATCAATTAAAATAACAATAGGTTGATTAATGATCTTACCTTCCACCTCGATCAAATTGGATTCATACTCTTCTGGTCGATCATCTAAGGCTGCATGTATTCTTCCCATGTCTTCTATTGTTTTATCCTCTTGGATGTTGTGCATGGTCTTCACTTTATCTTTTCTGTGAGGGAAATCCTTGTATCCCCAACATTGGATTGGTGGTCTTCCCCTTTTTCCCAAGGAGTCTTCTCTCTTGGATTCATCCTTGCATATTGGTCTCGCTGATTTTTATTTGGGCTATTTCTGTTGAAAGGAGGTTTGAATCCTTTCTTTCTCTGATCAGACTTCTCTTTCTTCTTATCTTCCCAATATTTCTACAAAGACTCGCTGCCATTTCATTTCTCATACAAGTACTTAGCCTTCCTAATGGTCTCAGTCAAAGTCTTGGGATCATCATATTGAATATTATCTTTATAAAATTAAGGCATTCCACTCAAAAACCTTTGTATTTTCACCTTCTCATCTTTTATAAACCCCACATACTTTAGCAACCCCAAGAACTTATTTTCATAATATGCCATGTCCATGCTTCCAATCATGAGTTCAAAGAACTCCTACATTTTATTTTCATAGAAGTGCTCTAAAAGGTACTCCTTTTGAAAATATTTCTTGAATTTCTTCCAAGTGATATTGCTCTCATTTATGCGCTCAACTTGCTTGAGTTGATCCCACCAGATAGCAGCTTTTCCATGTAGATGGTAAGTAGAAATTATGGCTTCTAGGTTTGATAAGTAGTTAAGCAATTGAAAATACCTCCTGAGTCCAAGAAATCACGCTTCAACATCATCTTCCCTTTCTCTTTCATCATCAAAGGATGGTGGCTTAATCTTCCTCATCTCTCATTAGAAACTATCCAATTCATGTCTTCTTCTTCGGTGCCTAAAAAGAGACACTTTTGGGCTACTTATGGAATACTTTGATGCATAAAATTTCATTTTTGAGTGAGGTGAGTGATGTCTATGATTTCTGATAGAAATTCTTGAATAACTAGCTCTGTTGTAGTTATCTCTTCTATCACGATATCTTCCCTCTTCCTCATGTTTTGAGTTTGATCCATTCTTTGTATGCCTCTCCAAATGATTTAAGATTTGCACCGCTTGAGAATTTATCTTATTTTGTTCTCTTATCAATATCTCATTGTCTTATTTGTATCTCTATACTTCTATTCTCAGGCTTCTCACAGTCTCTATCAATGTTTCTTGCTCCCCTCTACTCGTGTGCCCATTTGATTGTCTCTGCATTACCAACACTGATATTTTTCCCTTTGGCCTCTTTATCATGGTTGTAATCTCCCTATCCTTCTTCCATTTCTTGAATATGAATTATTATACTGAACTGATATGTTTATACCCCCTAATTCTGCAAAATGTGCAAGCAACCATTTTGTTAGAATTATGCATATTATAATTTTTTTCCAAACAATGCTACATGTCCTTTTTCTTCTCAATTCATGAAGAAATATATTATCATTCTCCAAATTATAAAAATTCAATGTTATTCTCCTCTAAATCATATTTCCAGTGACTGTACTCTTTACCCAATCTAATATCAGAGCTAAATGTTATGGCTTCCCAAAAAAGAAAGTCACTTTCACCCTTTTTTTTGTTTTGCAACAAGATCTTATCAAATTATTCCACAACCCCTTTAAATTGGTACAAAATTCGAATTTTGCATAGGCACTTCCTTCAATCCACTTTCCTTATGACCATGGCTCTAAACCATGGGATTATCCACTTTAGCGATGTTCCTTTAGCAATTTTCTCTTATTCTTCTACATAGGAGCTTGTTCGCAAATGTCTAAGGCCAACTTGGTTACCTCTAGGCCCTTTGTGCCTCAACCTCTTTACCTTATCATGAAATCGACGTTGGAACCAAGTCCTCCAGACTTTGACCTTCGTAAATTCTCCCATTTCAATATTCCAACTCTCTCGGAGTAAACTTCGTTGAACACTTATATTGAATCCACTGGTAGATCGAACAGTTGAGGTTTAATCTCCCATTAAATGGATGATCCTAGCTCATATGGAGGCTTCAACGAGATCGAAGGTCTCTACTTAATCTGACATTGAGATGGACAACATTAATCAATTCGTAACTTCAGCACTTCGAAAATCTGGAACATTACAACTCCCAAGTCGCTCAACTCCCCCGGAGAGATACCCGCCAAAGCTCTTACCCTATCCTTCCATTGTTAAATTAGACAGTCATGAGAACTCCCAAATAGTCTTAGATCAATGGACCCAGTTAATTAACTACTCTGGGACTTCGAGACATTACAACTCTTGAGTTGTTCAACTCCCCTAGAGTGATACCTGTTGAAGTGGTCATAAAGTGACGATGATCTCTTACCATCGGTTAACACATCCTCTTATGCTATCCTTCCACTAGCTTAATTCAACAATGAGGACTCAATCAAGTGTTGGGATGGACGGTCCTTATTCATTTAGGGACTTCAACACTCCGGGACTCTGGGACATTACAACTCTCGATTTGTTCAACTCCCCTGGAGTGATACACATCAAAGTGCTTATGTCATCCTTCCACTGCTTGATATAACAGTTGAGCAAAGTACCGAAGGAATCTTAGATCGACAGTCTGTGTGAATTCGCAACTTCGGCCTTCGATACTTTCGTTGGTAGAGATGTTGGACATTCCCAGAGGCCATAATCCTGGATATGACATGGCATGTCGATGTCACCTATGGTTACGTGTATCCTTGGTATGTACACCATGTGTCACTAAAAAATAAATAGGTTGGGGTCCACAAGGTACTAAATTCAAGTGACACATGTCCCCACACAACACCCTTGTGATGTATCATAAGAAATGTCATCAACCCAATGCACAACCCACATTCTTTGCTCTAGATGTGACGACTTGCATTACTCTCGAATTCTTCCCTCAATCTAACGATCGACAAGATTTCGGGACTTCGGGCCACCGAGAATCTGGTTTAAAAATCTCAAGTTGTTCAAATTTCCATAGAGTTACACCTTTCGAGGCATTCATAAAGTGGTGATGACCACTTATCGTCGGTTAGCATTACTCCCAAAGTCCTTCCCTCGATCAAAAAGTCGATAAGAATTTGGGACTCTAGGTTATAACAGTTCTATAATGGTTCGATTCTCCTGGAGTTAAACTTCCCGATGTGGTCAATGTCGAATGACCCTGACCAATGACTGAGATTTCACCTGAGCCTCCTATCAAATCAAACGGCCAGCAAGATTTCACAACTTCGGACTTTTTCATGCTTCTTCTATGTCTTCCATAATCACTGAAGTGATGAAGTTATGAAGTCTCCATATCCTACTTGGCTTCAATCGATGGTTGATCATGGACCAGCTCAATATGACGGTTGGGACTTAATCCCACCCAGCCCCTGGTTTCACCTCTATCTGATGGTCCTTGTTTACTTGGCTCCCGATATAATGATCCAGAGCTCCTTTATTTAACAGCTGTGATTGCTCCTGAAATTTAAAAGGGAATGGTCATGATTCCACGATCCTTTACAAAGGATCTTTGTTATGCACAACACTCTATATTCTACGCGATCTCTGCAACGATATCACTCCTGAGATTTAAGATCTTGATGGCATATTCTTTCTTAATCATAATACCCTTTCCAACATTTCTATCCCATACCAGTCCTTTGTTTCAACTAGAAGCTATGATACCAATCTGTAACATACCCAACCACTCACAGGCTAGCCATGCTACTTAAAAACACACTTGAAAAACTGATTTCGAATTATGATAAATTTGTAATTAATAAAGAGGCATGAAATATTCGCATGCAAAGATCAATATGCATGCTACATTACAAAGAAATGAATATGATTCCATACACAACAATAACTAGCAAGAATGCACATTATAAACATGAACCTCACATATATTAATTATTGGATCATGTTGTCATTGATGCCAATGGTTTGATTGATTGATGTCAAGTGATTGATTGATGACAAAGGATTGATTGATTGATGATTGATGTCAAATGTAATATGTATTGTCTGTGATGAGAATGGATAGATGTCAAGTATATGATCCATATGATGTCATGCATAGATGAAGATGGATCAATGAGTTGTCATTGATACACGATACAAAGATGAATATGGATCGATGTGATTTCCTTGATATATGATGCATAGTTACATTGATCATTATAGTCTTATCTTAGTTGATAAAGTGCACAAATGGATGAACTCCAAAGTGGTCCCCTTATGGTGAAATCCCTCACGGGAAGACACTTTACGGATTGAGTTATCCTAGAAGTATGGTTAGAGAAACCATGCGTACATGTGGAATAATGAGATGAAGATGAGTGAATTTGTTAGTGAAACTATCCTAGATGGATAGTTCTTGTCATGCCATTTCTGGTGGTATGTGTAATGTCACATAAATCCTCATGGTTTGAGAGTTATGGACTTACGAAGTTGGAGGACCCTCATATGTTGGCTTGAATCCCCAAAAGGTCAAAGAAGTCAAAGAACTTACAAAGAAGAAATTATTATTTAAATGATAAATTAAAGAGACAAAGTCAAGGAGGTCTATTTAAATAACAAAGTGAAGTGAAAAAATAAAGAAAGATTATTTAAATATTAAAGTAAGGTGACAAAGTGAAGCAGGAATATTTAAATAATAAAGTAATGAAGAACTTTCTAATTATGGAAAGTGGTTAACCCTAGAAATGAGAAAAATAGGTTAAGTGACCTAGAAATGGGTTAAGTGACCTAGAAGTGGGTTATGTGACCTAGAATATGAAGAGTATCAATAAGAGGCAAGGGTCTCTTTTGAAAGGCATCCTTGGTGTATCTTTTGTGTGTATCTCTTAAGCATGATTGAAGATCTATTCTGAGAGAGAGAGTATGGAGGATCCAATGGATGCATCAAAGTTTTGACAAGTCTAAGATCATGACGAAAAAAGTATCAGAAGTTTAGAAGCCCTAGTTTCTGAGGTGTACGCGGGCTACAATGAGCCAGGACGCGTACATACGCAGGCTGTATGAAGACATGGCACATACAGTGGATGAAGTGATGAAGATTGGTGTGTGAGCTGATGTCAGGCTCTTGAAGACTAAATAAGGTTCCTGATCTACATTCTATGGGCTCAGATCTTCCATATAAATTTTGGTATGGTTATATTATTGTCTTGATGGATACTCTTGTTTATTGTGTGGTGAATGCTTAAGGCATTCTTGGTATGGCTGTTGTGATGTGGTTTGTGTTGGTTGATGGAGTAAGCAACACTTCTATGATTCAATACTAATATGATGACTATAGTATGTTGATTTTTTACACATGTTTGAGTAGCATTCATATTATATGGTTGAGAAGCATGAGTAGGCTATTGGAGAGCTTGGATGTGTTGTGACTAGTTGTGGGTTAGATTGGACAGTAAGAGAAAGAAGAGAATATGATTGCAGGTTGCAAAGGATCTGAGTATGTGATGAAATGAAAAACCCTAATTGCTCAGAGGTAATACGTGGGATGTAGTATAGACTGACCACATACATATGCGGGTTATAGTGAGTCAGGGTGCGTACATACATGGGCTACACTACTGATAGGTCACGTACATGTTGCAGATTGATATCTGTTGAGGATTGTTGCCTCATCTCAGTTGGTGTTGAGTGTGTAAGTTGAGTCTTGCATTATAGAGTTGGTGCTCTTTTAGAGTTGTAATCTATTCAGTTTTTGTTGATAAACCCCAAGGATTGAAGTCCATAATATAAAGAAAATTGTACATACATCTTGTGTTATTTGTGTTCCTTGTGGTGATGATTTTCTGATGATATATTGCTGATATATGTTGCTTATGTTTGTTCACATTTAACTGGTTATAAATGATAGCAATGAGTAATGAGTTGATGGTAATTTCTAACTAATCAGTTTTGTGTAAAAGGGAAGTTTTGGGAAAAAGATCCCTACATTGTTCACCCCCCTCTCAGTGTAGTCGGTGTGTCCAACAATTGGTATAAGAGAAGGCCTTCACTATAAGACTTAACAAGCTTGGAGGATATCTATAGACACACAAATGGATGATGAAGTTCCAATCCTTGATGAGGAAAACTATTTTACCTGGAGAATAGAGATGAGAGTACACTTGAAGGAAATGGGAGTGGGTATTTGGAAGGCAGCCATTGGTGGATCAGTTTCCTTGAAGAACAAGTCAAATTTTGCAGCTCAAAGAGAAGGAAAGAAGAATGACGCATTGGCTCTCAAGACCATTCTTAGTGGACTCTCAAGCCCTATCAAAGAGAGCATGGGACAATGCACTTCTGCCAAGGATCTATGGCTAAATATAGAGGAGACATATCAAAACAAGAAAGAAGATGTTGAAGACCACTCCATCAAGATCATTAAAGGTAAAGAATCTCCAAAAACTCTTGAATGCATTATTTCTAAATGTGATCTTGAAAACACTTCAAATGAAGTCAAAGAATCAAGTGATGATGTTAGCACAAATGAAGATCTTTAATACATTTCAAATGAAATCAAAGAATCATGTGATGATGTTGGCAAAAAGGAAGATCTCGAAAGTATTTCAAATGAAGGTAAAGAATCTCCAAAGACTCTTGATTGCAATGATTCAAAATGTGATGATGTTGAATTTTTATCTACAAGTGAAGAAGAAAATCTATACATAGTGTGTGTAAAGTTTGATGGTAGTTATCCCATGGAAAGAATAGAAGAACATCTATTAGAACTTAAAAAGAAAGTTGAAGAGGGTTTATATGAATATATCAATGACCATTATTATATAGACTATAGATATCTTTTGGATAACACTAAGAAGTTTCTTAGGAGGAGTCAAAGGCACATATTGAAGTTAAAAGGAATGCTCAAAGAACAATGTTGGCACAGGGGCAGACCCAGGGTTCAACGCTTCAACAACGCACCAATAAAAACCTAACTACCATCCCTTTCAGCAACACCTGGGAAGTAGATGAAGTCTCACCCGAGGTAGAGGTAGGGGTGGTTGCAGGACTCAAATGTCTGCAACCTAGCTGGGACACAGATCTGTGATTACACCACTCTGACAAAGCACTTAGTAGTTAGAATTCATCAGTATTTAAACCTTATTCACATCGCAGATTCAAGCCCTAATTATAGAACAACGTAGTATTCAAACAGATCTAACACATCTAAGCACTTAGCATATGGAAAGAGATCAGATATAGTGTTCATTCACACCACTAAGCACTTAATTTATCATACCAGATTCATCTAAACATTCATTACTACACTAATCTTAAATCATATGAACAATATAAAGACCATAATGCACAAAGCAACCATAAGACAATATATACGTGGTTCACCCCAGTGTGGGGCTATGTCCACCAACTCTTCTCTTCTTTATTATCTTCTCTCAATATTCTACAAGCACAGAGCCCAAAAACCCCACTCTGCATCGGACAGGAGATCTGTGTGGACCTTGCTATATCCTCCTTCCCCAAGCTAGGTTTAAGCACAAAGACTTCTTACAATCACTTGCACTTATCTCTGCAAGTATTAACACATAGTATGCACAAAGTCTCTAGCTCCGCACTAAGCTGATTCTACTAGGTCTCTTCACTTAGCACACTAGCCCTTCTTACATCGCCTAGATTTTTATTTATACATTACAAAATGGGCCTAAACATGGGTAAACCCATGGGTCGATATCCCATACTCATTACATAAACCCTAATCCCAAAACTTCCCTAAAAAGGGGCCAAGATCCTGTGATCTCCGCTTCGACTTGCGCTCCATCTTTGACCAGCCTATTGAAGTCCCAAAAGAGGTCAAACATGACCAAGGTTCTCTAAGAATTGGTCAAGGGCCAACAAGCCCCCAACACTCACTTATGATGCATCCTGAGTCACTCTTCTCTGGGTAAATCTACCTCAAATGCATCAATCTTGGCTCGAGCTGCTTCTTCACCAAGTCCTCCTACTTGTTGAACTCCTTAATAACTTCCTCGATCATAAGTCATTCCAATCGTTGTTCGATTGTAGTGACTTCTTGTTCTAGTTCTACTCATCATCCTTCAATCTCCTCAAAAAGTAGGCAAGAAAAATCCTGGACTGGATGGAGCTTCTGAGTCACTTCCATGACTTTTCTCTGTATGGAATGGACCTATTGTTGAGTCATGTGATGTTCTTGGGATATTTTCATTCGCTTGACCGTTAACAAGGGCTTCAACTATGCTTGTACTATTGTTGCTTGTTGCTTTACTTCCTGGAGCTGCTACTCCAGTGTCTTTATTTCAAGGTCCTTAGTAAGGCACTCATAATTATGTGCACTTCGATTGCTAATCTATTTACATTCCAAGGCTAATGCCTTGATTCTTTGCGATGTGCTTCAGGCGGTTTCTTCTCACTGGTCTTGCACTTCCTGCGGAGTGCTTGGTACTACTTGTAACTCCAATTCTGCTACTCTTTGTTGAAGTTGCTAGATGAATGTAGAAAGCTTTGCTAATTGACTCTCCACTAGGTCTTCTTTTGTTTGTTCTAAGCTTGTCACAGAGCGAAGTTCTCTATTGACTGCTTCTTTAACTCCAATCTGCTATGTGAGAAGTTATTCTTTCTCTTTTTGGATCTGTGCTTTATCCTCTTCGAATTTGATTTGGAGGTCTTCCTTCTCTTGTTGCACAACTCAACGTTGCTCTATGACTTCCTCTTGTTCTTGCTTCAGGGCCACTATGGCCTATTCTATTTCTTCCTGCACGCGACAAAGGAGAGCTCCGGTCACATCATCTATTCTACGAAGTTGGGCAAGATCTTCTCCCAACTTTTTTTCTTCTGATGGCTGGGGTGCAGTGGACACTAGGTGGTTAGACTGAAGGGCTTGTTGTACCCCTCTCAGCTCTGCTTCAATTCTTTCATACATGGTTTCTTGTTTTGCTACATTTCTCTACAAAATATCTTCTGAGGCGTCTGATATAGCTGTGATAATGAATTTGAGTTCATCAATCGTGAGCACAGTCTACAGCTTTGGCTTACTAGCTTTGGACCTCTTCCATGATGTAGGTTTCATTGGGGAAACCTTTCTTTTCTTGGATGTATCTGCCTCTTCAAGGGGGTTCCTAGCCGGTGTTACTTTTCCCTACTTCTCCTTGTATTCTTCCCCTTCTTTCTCTTCTTTTTCCAATTCATCATTGCTTCCTCTGCTAGTTGAGTCCGATGCAGTTTCTTCTTATGTGTTGTGTATTTCCTGTAAATCTTCCTTATTTTTCTTCTAGCTAGTGATGGGTGCATCATACTCTTCGCGAGTAACCACCAGACTTCCAATGAGGTTGGGGTCGGACAATTTTGCATGGTTGACTGGCACTAGGAGTTCTTCAGGACACTCCTTGGTGATTTCCTCCATGTCCTCCTCAGTGAGCTTATAATAGCACTAAATCTCTTCTTTATGTTCATCTCTATGTGCAATAATATATATAAAATGCCTATCTGTGCAGAAATTCGCAACGGGTCTGAACCTTTCCAGGGTGTTCGACATCATATGAGGGAAAGACTCAATGACCCTCGTTAACTATAGGTAGTAGGTATGGAACACCACGTTTGACTGCCATTGTTTCCCCATATCGCTCGAATACCAGAGTGTGGTGAACTTCGAAACTAGTGGCTCAAATGACTCAATGTCAGGGAAGGTCGCTCCTTCCAGCATCTCCCAAGAAATGAACATGATGAGGATCAAAAACCAGCTAAAGTGGAACTCATAGCCCTGATCCCGAGCTTCGTGACAGTCCTGTTCTAACTGGTTGACGAGGTAACTGTTAAATTTGGCACCATCGACAGTCATTCTCCAATGAGAGGCCATATGGGCCACCCTGAGGCTAGCTAGGGAGATTTGGAGAATCAACCAGTCTTGTGAGGTATTGAAAAAATCCAAGGGGTATGGACAACCTCTATGAGTCAAACCAAAAGTCAGGACGAATGAGATGCTATGTGAGTCTAATGCAAAAGTTAGGGGGAACGTACAACCTCTGTGAGCATAGACAGTCTAGTGCAAAAGTCAAGGGGAACATACAACCTCTGTGAGCATAGACAGACTAGTGAAAAAGTCAGAGGGAACATACAACCTCTATGAGCCTAGTAAAACCTAGTGATCCATGAGCAAAATTCAAGATATCTAGAAAAAGTTAGGTTGAATGTAAAATTCCTATGAGCTAGAAACAAACAATATTCCTAATATTGCAAATGATGTAGTTGTATTGATCTAGTGCGTTGGCATGTGTAAACATTATCCACCATGAAGAGAATTTCGAAATGCCTTGTCAAGAGTTGTAACTAAAGTCTTGAGTCTAGTTATATTTTTAGTAATGTTGAGTTGCAACTAAAGTCTTGAGTCTAGAACTAAAGTGTAATGTTGAGTTGCAACTAAAGTCTTGAGTCTAGTTCTATCTTAGAACTAAAGTGTAATGTTGAGGTTCAAATAAAGTCTTGAGTCTAGTTCTATCTTAGAACTAAAGTGTAATGTTGAGTTGCAAGTAAATTCTTAAGTTTAGTTCTAAGCATGTCAATCTCAAGTCTAGTTCTAAGTTCGAACTAAAGTGTAATGCTGAGTTGTAACCAATATCAAGTCTAATTCTAAGTTCGAACTAAAGTGTAAGGCTGAGTTATAACCAATCTCAAGTCTAGTTCTAAGTTTGAACTAAAGCATGAAGATGAGTTATGTTTAATGTATGTAATCAGGTTACTATTTTGAGCTTCTCCTCTTCCCCTCTTCAGCCTATATAAGAAGAGGTCGAACCCTCTCTTCAACACAGTTTTTGCAACACAGTTTTGCAACACAATTTTGAAACAGAGTTTTCATATGCAGGTTGAGGGTGAAGTAATAGAGGAGCACATCAGTGATAAAGAGGCATCATATCAAAGGTGTATTTCAGCAAGGTCTTGTAAGTCTTTGTCAAGTCAAAGTCATCTTGGCAAGCTCTTTGAGAGAAGTACATTCATGGTGGATATTTGTAAGAAATCTTACATTATTAATGCAATAAAGGAATATTGTTTGTTGAGGTTTTTCTCCCTGTACAGGGTTTCCCCAGGGTATATGTGTTGTTGATATGCATGTTTATTTATCTACATAATTATTGCTATTCAATTATGATTTGAAATTGTTGAAGTGTATTAAGATGGAATCAAAGTATTGAAGAAAATAAAAGAATTAATCTACATAAGAAATCAAGCTCATAATTTAACATAGTATCAGAGATTATGGTGTGTTAAACATGTTGAAGTGAAGTAGCAGGTACACACAGATCCAAGCGAGCTTGATTAAGTTTCCAGTGTGAGGACCATGGAATCCTCCATTTTAGTCAGGGTCGAAGATAGGCTCGAAGGAGCTACCAACTTTAATGTGTGGAAGCTCTGTATAAAAAATATCTTGCATGAACATGATCTTAAGCAGTATGTGACCATAGTGGTGGAGGAACCAACGAATAATGCAGGAAGAACAGATTTAAGGAAGATTCAAGCAAGAGAATCATCTTTGAGTCAGTCAAAGACAGTATAATGTCTACAATGACTTCGTTGATGACTGCTAAGGACTGTATTCATACCTTGGTGAATATGTATGAGAAACATGCTCCAAGTCAGAAGAGGACACTTAAGAACAATCTTAAGTATTTGAAGATGGAGAAAGGTGAATCAGTGCATATTTCTATTCTAGGATATCTTAGATCATAGATCAACTTTTGGTCACAGGGGTGACAGTGGACGATGATGATTTAGTTCAAGCCATTTTTTACGGTCTTCCTTCTTCATGGGAGACCTTCTTATCCAGTGTAAGTGGGAGAGATATTTAACCCACATTTGAGAGGTTATGGCATGATTGCCTCCAGGATGAGAGTCGCACAATTACCAGGAACAAGCCAACGAAAGAAGAGTACTCAGCTATAGCATCAAGATTCAAGGGAAAGAAGAAAGGCACTTTCCAGAAAGGCTCTCAGTGGAAGCCAAACACCAAAGGTACATTCAAGGGAAAGAATATTGATACATCTAAGATTAAATGCTTTAGTTGTAATAAGTTGGGTCATTTTTCTAAAGATTGTTGGTTTAGAAAGAAATATCCTAGGAAAGGGAAACATCATGCTTCAACTGCTGAGGATGATAAATCCAAAAGAAATAAAAAAAGTCCTTCTAATGAGAAAGAAAATAGGAAAGAATATTATTTGGTTTCTGCCTTATCCATTTTAGTTTCCATGGGGCCGAAAACTTGGTTAGTAGATAGTGGTGCATCAAAGCACATGACATGGTACAAGGAGATCCTCTCAGATTTCGAGACAAAATATTTTGCAGAGTAGGTCGAGCTTGGGGATGAAAAATGTTACAAGATAGAGGGAGTAGGATCTATCTCCTTCAAATTGGAATCTGGGGCTAGACTTCATGTTGATGAAGTATTATATGTTCCAGGGCTCAAGAAGAATCTACTATCAGTTGCAACCCTTGAGGACAAGGGATATTAGGTGATCTTCAAAGATAGGAAGGCACTACTATGGGCTAAAGGTAACCACTTAAGTACAACAGAACCCATTGGAACTTGTAGTGGAGGATTGTACGTCATGTCAAGATAGTCAGTTCAGGCATTGGCTCATGATGCGACTAGCTCCAGCGAGTTGTGGCACAAAAGACTTGGACATATTCATTACAAATCTCTTCCAGATCTACAAAACATGGTATGTGGCATGCCCTCTATTTCTCTTAGTAAAAATGAAATTTGTAAGGGATGCATGCTAGGTAAAATATAAAGAAATCATTTCCTAGTAGTGACAACAGAGCTTAGGGCATCTTAGATCTGGTTCATTCTGATGTATGTGGTCCCATGTCATCTCCCTCACTCAGTGGTTGTTTGTATTATGTCATTTTTATTGATGATTACTCAAGAAAATGTTGGATATATTTTCTTAAAGCTAAAAGTGACACATTTGATAAATTCAAAGAGTATAAAGCCTTTATTGAAAAGAAGACATGGAAACACATTTGAATCCTTAGAACAGAAAATGGAGGAGAGTTTGAATCTCTTTAGTTTGAGGATTTCTGCAAGTCAGCAGGAATCAAGAGACAATTGACCGTGCCATATAACCCTCAACAAAATGGTGTTGCTGAGAGGAAAAACAAGACTATTTGCGAGGCAGCGAAAGCAATGATGTTTGACTAGGATCTGCCAAATTCTTTATGGGCAGAAGCTACCTCCACTGCCATGTATATTTAGAACAGGTGTCCACATGCTATTTTGAAGGACAAGAATCCTGAAGAAGTCTTCTTAGGGATCAAACCTAAAGTAGGTCATCTAAGGATATTTGGATGTCCTGTGTATATTCATGTCCCTAAGGAAAAGAGGACAAAGATGGAACCCTCGAGCAAGAAAGGGGTGTTTGTAGGGTATAGTGAGAACTCCAAAGCTTACAGTATTTATGTACCAGGTCAGAGGAAAATAGAGGTAAGAAAAGATGTGACTTTCCATGAGGAAGCCACATTTAAGAAATCGAGAGAGCTTCAACAGGATTTAGAAGTAGTTCAACCAACTTCACCCTCTTCTGAAAATTAAGAGTCAGATGATCAGATGGAGGAACCTCATGAAGGGCCAAGTAATGAGCCCGTAGAACCCACTGAAGTGTTAGAAATAACTCTTGAAGAACCTCCAGCCAAAAGGAAGCCAGGGTGGCTTAAAGAAATAGTGCAGGAAGCAGAAAGGATAGATGCTCCCAAAGGAACTTTCAGGGAAAGGAAGAGGCCTCATAGGTTTGGAGGCTATGTTGCACTGATGAGCAGCATTAGTGATGCTGAACTTTATTCATTTGAAGAAGAAGATAAATTACAAGTATGGAAGGATGCCATGCTTGAGGAATGTAGGTCTATTATAAAGAAACATTTTTGGGACATTGTGCCAAGGCCAAAAGAAAAATCAGTGGTTTCTTCCAAATGGATCTACAAGATGAAACATGTAGCTGATGGAAGTGTGGAAAAGTTCAAAGAAATATTTGTAGCCAGATGCTTCACTCATAAAGAAGGAATCAACTGCGAAGAGACTTTTTCTCTTGTAGCCAGGTATACCTCCATTCAAGCTATTATTTCTTTAGCTTCCATACTTGGTTGGAAGCTACATCAGATGGATGTAAAAACAACATTCTTGAATGGAAAGATTGAACATGAGGTCTTTGTGGAACAACCAGATGGTTTTATACTGCATAACAAAGGCACTCATGTATGCAAGTTGGGAAAGGCCTTGTATGGTCTTAAGCAGGCTTCCATAGTTTGGTATGACAGGATTGATGGCTTTCTTAAAAGCCTAGGCTTTCAGAAAAGTGATGTTGATGCAAATCTGTACTTCAATGTAAGAGGTAACCAACATGTTATACTAATCCTGTATGTTGATGATATCTTTCTAACAGGAGATGCATGGCTAATAGCTTGGTGTAAGAGGGAGCTAACCTCATAATTCAAGATGAAAGACTTAGGCTTGAAGCATTACTCCCTAGGATTGGAAGTATGTCAAAGACAGGGCGAGATATTTCTAGCAAAAGGAAAATATACAATGGATGTACTAAAGAGGTTTGGTATGATGGATTGCAAATCCATGTCTACTCCGATGGTTACTAACCTAAAGAAGATGCATGATTCTGATACAGGTTCATATTTGGTGGATCCCACCATGTATATACAGCTGATTGGATGATTGATATACATGATCCACACTAGGCTAGATATATGCTATGCAGTGATTGCAATGAGTCAATTCATGACTGAACCGAGATAGAGACACTGGGTGACAGCAAAGCACATCTTGAGATATCTCAGAGGGACCATTACTTATGGTCTGAGATATAAATCCAGTGGTGGTTTATCTCTACATGGGTATGCAGATGTTGACTGGGCAGGAAGCCCAGTGGATCGGAAGAGTACTTCTAGATACTACTTCAGTTTAGAATCCATTATGATCTCTTGGTCAAGCCGAAAGTAGGGATCCATTGCACAGAGTACAACAGAGGTTGAGTACATTGCAACAAGTGATGCTACCAAGGAAGCAGTATGGCTCAAAAAATTGGTTTTTGGATTATTTGGTGACAAGCTCGAGACGACGGTGGTTCACTGTGATAATCAAAGTTGCATAAAAGTGACAGAGAACCTGGTATTTCATGACAGGTCAAAACATATTGACATGAGGTACCACTACATCCGAGAATTGGTCTAGAGAAAAACTATAAAGTTATAGTACATAGCCACGAGCGAGCAGGTAACTGATATCCTGACCAAGCCTCTGACCTCGAGACAGTTTGTGCAGTTGAGAAGCAAGCTTGGTGTGGCTGAGAATGACTCCCTTGTTGAGAGGGAGTGTTAAATTTTGAAGCATCGACAGTCATTATCCAATGAGAGACCATATGGGCCACCCTGAGGCTAGCCAGGGAGATTTGGAGAATCAACCAATCTTGTGAGGTATTGACAAAAGACACTGGGAATGGACAACCTCTGTGAGTCAAACCAAAAGTCAAGATGAATGAGATGCTATGTGAGTCTAATGAAAAAGTCAGGGGGAATGTACAACCTCTGTGAGCATAGACAGTCTAGTGAAAAAGTCAGGGGGAACGTACAACCTCTATGAGCATAGACAAACTAGTGCAAAAGTTAGAGAGAACATACAACCTCTGTGAGCCCAGTAAAACCTTGTGAGCCATGAGAAAAAGTCAAGGTATCTAGAAAAATTTAGGTTGAATGTAAAATTCCTATGAGCTAGAAACAAACGATATTCCTAATATTGCAAATGATGTAATTGTATTGATCTAGAGCATTGGCACGTGTAAACGTTATCCACCATGAAGAGAATTTTGAATTGCCTTTTCAAGAGTTGTAACTAAAGTCTTGAGTCTAGTTCTATGTTAGAACTAAAGTGTAATGCTGAGTTGCAACTAAGGTCTTGAGTCTAGTTCTATTTTTAGTAATGTTGAGTTGCAACTATAGTCTTGAGTCTAGTTCTATCTTAGAACTAAAGTGTAATGTTGAGTTGCAACTAAAGTCTTAAGTCTAGTTCTAAGCATGTCAGTCTCAAGTCTAGTTCTAAGTTCGAACTAAACTGTAATGTTGAGTTGTAACCAATCTCAAGTCTAGTTCTAAGTTCGAACTAAAGTGTAAGGCTGAGTTGTAACCAATATCAAGTCTAGTTCTAAGTTCGAACTAAAGCATGAAGCTGAGTTATGTTTAATGCATGCAATGATGTTACTATTTCGAGCTTTTTCTCTTCCCCTCTTCAGCCTATATAAGAAGAAGTCGAACCCTCTCTTCAACACAGTTTTGAAACACAATTTTGAAACAGAGTTTTCATATGCAAGTTGAGGGTGAAGTAATAGAGGAGCACATCAGTGATAAAGAGGGAGCATATCAAAGTTGTATTTCAGCAAGGTGTTGTAAGTATTTGTCAAGTCAGAGTCATCTTGGCAAGCTCTTTGAGAGAAGTACATTCATGGTGGACATTTGTAAGAGATCTTACATTATTAATGCAATAAAGGAATATTTTTTTCTGGGGTTTTTCTCCCTGTACAGGGTTTCCCTAGGGTATATGTGTTGTTGATATGCATGTTTACTTATCTACATAATTATTTCTATTTGATTATGATTTGAAATTGTTGAAGTGTATTAAGCTAGAATCAAAGTATTGAAGAGAATAAAATAATTAATCCGCAGAAGAAATCAAGCTCATAATTTAACAGTAACTCGCCCAGTTCCTGCGAGGTCAACAACGAACCCCATGGCTTGTGTGGGTATGTTCTTCATTACTAGCTTACCAGTGATCAACTGGCAGGCTAGGAGCACTACACCATTCTTGATGGAGGATACCTTGTAGCCTCGCTTCCCCTTCTTGACATCACCATAGGTGTCTTTAATATTCTGCACGAGAGCGTGATCTGCAGCGTTCCCTGGATAAAAGTCTTGTGGGTATGGTCCTTGCATGCAATCTGGTGATCATATGGATCAACATCGGATCGATGGTGATACACGTGTCCAACCATAGATAACCACCGTGGAAGCATGACAGCAGGACATTAATGCATGCGTTAACCTCTTGATGTCTTCCAAAGTGTGTTATCTTCATCACATTCAAGATAGTGGACCTCGCGATGTCCATAGTCCAGGACTGGGGGGATGATCTTCGACTTCTTCCCCTTGGTCTTGGTCAAATATTTGTGAGGTGCGAGCATGACATAGCTCTTGTGGTCTCCTAGGTTATAGTCACTGATATTCAAGATTGAATCCTCTCTAACTACGGTCTGAGTGCTTGTATCCCCTTCGGGAGGTATGCAGTGATTATTGTGTAGTCAAAGTCCCTCAATACACTGTCACGACTCACCACACCAGCCAGGGGTGGGATGTATTCAGGAAAGATGGATGGGAGTAGGTTTTCATTCGCCAAGTCATCACGATGCTTGGTTCTTCTCTCGGTCACAGCTCGGGCTGGTCTAGATCCACGAGTAATCAACGGGGAGGCTTGCACTCCTCTCGTCGGTGAGGCTTGGATGCTTGCAGACATCACCTTCTCGGCCATGAGGTCTATTAGAATTTCTTCGATGACTTTTTATATTGTGCTACTTTCGTCTGACATGCACACTCAAGATCTGATATCTCAGGTCGGTGAACAATACCTAATGTAACAGAATGGATGGCGAGGCCTCAATGATCATTGTGCGAAGTCAACTAGTTCTCTGTGGGATCAAATGATCACAATTGGAAAAAGTGTTCTTGGTTCAACGCTTGATGGGATAAATAGACAACGTCGTAATGGACTTTACCAATGGGCATGAACGCCTCAATCAATGCAGTTCCATCCATTATGGTGCGGTCCCAACGGTCCAAGGGTGAACGTTCCAGCAATAACTGTGTTTCTAGACATTCCAGAGCGTCATTCTAACGGTCATAACGCCTCTAACGGTCATATTTCTTCATTGTGGTGAAGTGACAATATTCGTTGTATTGATATTCCAATGGATTTCAAGTTCTGGAAACCTTCCTTCTGCAAAGTCTTCCCTGGAAATTCTTGAAATTTTTCTAACTTTGCTTTCTTCTTACTGAGATTCATGGCCTTCTTTCCTATGATCTAAATCATTGGTTTACACTTTCCATTATTGTACTTATCTCCTCTTGGCATGATAACTTCGCATTGTGGAGGGTCTTTCATAGTTTTCAAGGGTAATACTTCTTCTCTTTCTAGGGTAGGTGCTCTACTCTCTTATACAAACAGGTGTCTCCAGTATTTCTGTGTCCTTTCAACTTCGACCTCCATATCTTTGGTCCTTAATAGCTTCGAATGGTTCTCTTATTCTTTCATTAATTGTGTTATTCTCCTAGCCATGAAATCTCTTAGTTATTTCTTTTTCTATTCTAGATCCTCCTCTTCTTGTTTCTTTCGTATCTGATCTTTCTCAATCTAGGTTTTTCCTAGCAAGATAGCAAATGGGGTGTTGTTCTTACAAACTTAACGATCTCAAATTATTCTTCTGTTGAAGTGCCATGAGCACTCATAGATGTTTGGGTAAGTCTTCCACATAGGGTTATCAACTTTCCTCTAAATAATCTTATTCCTCCTAATGAAGGAACCATAGCAGGCTTTCCCAAAATTTCCCAAGTTCTTTCTGTCATGATATTCACTTGTGTTTCTTCATCCAGGACACACTCTATGTCAAAGTATCCTATTATTGTTTCTATGTACTCTTTCTCTTTTAATTCCTCTGATAAGTTGATATCTCTATGATCATTCTGGGTTTCTTTCATCTGAAGTAATACGGTCTCTGATTCTTTTTCGTTCTTAGTCTCTTGATATTCCTCAAGGTTTTCTTGTCTCATATTCATATTTTCAACCTTATCAATCATTCCAGGGAAATCCAAAACTTCATGTCCAATAACCTTACAACAAAGGAAAATAGGACCTCTACCAGGGAAATCCTTAGCAAGATGTCCCACTCTTTTGAAACTATAGCAAAGAGTTAATCCTCTCTTTCTCTTGACCAATCCCCAATATTTCCTGTACTCCGCACTGGGATCACAGTAACTAACCTGAAAAAATTTATTACTTGGATCCTGCATACATTTGTTAGTCCAAACATTCTTTTAATGCATAGGAATAACATAGCTTTCATTATTTCTATCAGATATATTCATATCAAATCTTCTTTCTTCGAGTTGTACCCTAGTTTTTAGACTAGGAAATTTTTTATCAAGCATACCTGGATTCTTTATTTCAAAATAAAAAATTCCGCTTATCTTACCTTTCTTAGATCACAAAGCTTCAAGCTCTTACCTCCTTTCTTCAGATCAGGCTTATCTTCTTAGCATAGAGATTTGCAAGTCAAGTAGAATATTGCGCACTAAAGTAGCAGATCTACGCACAGAGATTTCTTTTCTTCATTTCCCAGCAATCACATTTCCAGGTCCCTACAATGGAACCATTTGTTGGCACAGGGGTAGACCCAGGGTTCAACGATTCAACAACGCACCAACAAAACCCTAACTACCGGCCCTTTCAGAAACACCTGCGAAGCAGATGAAGTCTCACCCGAGGTAGAAGCAGGGGTGGTTGCATGACTAAAATGTCTGCAGCCTAGCTGGGACACAAATCTATGACTACACCACTCTAACAAAGAACTTAGCAGTTAGCATTCATCAGTATTTAACCCTTATTCACATCGCAGATTCAAGCCCTAATTACAGAACAACACAGTATTAAACCAGATCTAACAAATCTAAGCACTTAGCATATGGAAAGAGATCAGATCTAGCGTTCATTCACATCACTAAGGACTTAATATATCATACCAAATTCATCTAAACATTCATTACTGAACTAAGATTAAATCATATGAACAATATAACAACCATAATGCACAAAGAAACCATAACACAAGATATATGTGGTTCACCCCAATGTGGGGCTATGTCCACCAACTCTTATCTTCTTTATTATCTTCTCTCAATCTTCTACAAGCATAGAGCCCAAAAACCCCACTCCAAATAGGACATGAGATCTATGCACACCTCGCCAGATCCTCCTTCCTCGATCTAGGTTTAAGCATAAATCCTTCTTACAATCACTTGCACTTAGCTCTACAAGTCCTAACACACTGGCTCTTCACTTAACACACTGGCTCTTCTTACATCGCGTATCTTTCTATTTATACATTACAAAATGGGCCTAAACATGGGTAAACCCATGGGTCGATATCCCATACTTGTTACATAAACCCTAATCCCAAAACTTCCCTAAAAAGGGACCAAGATCCTACGATCTCTGCTTCGACTTGTGATCTTCCTTCGACCATTCATTCAAAGTCCCAAAAAATGTCAAACATGACCAAGGTTCTCCAATACTTGGTCAAGGGATAACATGCCCCCAACACTCACTTGTGACTCGTCCCAAGTCACTCTGCTCTGGGTAAATCTACCTCAAATGCCTTGATCTTGGCTCAAGTTGCTTCGACCTACTTCGCCAAGTCCTCCTCCTTGGTGAACTTTTGAATAACTTCCTCGGTCATAGGTCCTTCCAATCGTTGTTCAACAACAGTCACTTCTTTTTCTAGTTCTACTCCTCTTCCTTAAATCTCCTCAAAAATTAGGCAAGTTGCATCCTAGACTGGCTAGAGATTCTAAGTCACTTCCATGACTTTTCCTTGTATGGCATGGAACTTTTGTTGAGCCATATGATTTTCTTGAGATATTTTCATTCGCTCAACCACTGAAAAGAGTTTAAACTGTGCTTGTACTGTTATTTCTTGCTTCTTTTCTTCCTGGAGCTGCGACTCCAGTGTCTTTAGTTCAGGGTCCTCAGTAAGGCACTCATAATTCTGCGCACTTCGACTGCTAAGTTTTTTACATTCCAAAGCTAATTCCTTGATTCTCTAGGCTGCGGTTCAGGCATTTTCTTCTCACTGGTCTCGCACTTCCTATGGAGTGCTTGGTACTGCTTGTAACTCCAATTCTACTACTTTCTGTTGAAGTTGTTGGATGGTTGTAGCAAGCTTCGCTACTTGACTCTCCACTGGGTCTTCTTCTATTTGTTCTAAGCCTGTCACAAAGCGAAGTGCTCTATTGATTGCTTCTTTAACTCCAACCTACTCCGTGAGTAGTTGTTATTTCTCTTTTTGGATCTGCACTTTATCCTTTTCGAACTTGATTTGGAGGTCATCCTTCTCTTTTTGTGCAACTCATCGTTTCTCTATGACTTCCTCTTGTGCTTGATTTAGGGCCACTGTGGTCTGTTCTTTTTCTTCCTACATGCGACGAAGGTGAGATTCAGTCACATCAACTATTCTACGAATTTGGGCATGCTCATCTCCCAACTCTATTTCTTCTGACGGTGGGGGCATAGTGGACACTGTGCAACTATAGTGAAGGGTTTGTTGTACCCCTCTCAGCTCTGTTTCAATTATTTTGTACATGGTTTCTTGTTTTTCTTCATTTCTATCCAAAATATCTTCCGAGGTGTCTAATACAGCTGCAATAATGAAGTCGAAGTCATCGACCATGAGCATAGTTTGTAGCTTTGGACTTCTTCTGTGATGTAGTTTTTGTTGGGGAAACCTTTCTTTTCTTAGATGTCTCTGCCTCTTCAAGGGGGTTCCTAGGCGGTGTTACTTCACCCTGCTTTTGCTTGTCTTCTTCCCCTTATTTCTCTTCTTTGTCCACTTTGTCATTGCCTCCTCTGCTAGCTAAGTCTGATGCAGTTTCTTCTGATGTGCTATGTATTTCTTGTACATCTTCCTTCTTTTTCTTTCGACTAGTGTTGGGTGCATCATACTCTTTGCTAGTAAGCACCGAACTTCCAATGAGGTCAAAGTCAGACAATTCTGCATGGTTGACTGACACTAGGATTTATCCAGGCCACTCCTTGGTGATTTCCTCCATGTCCTCCTCGGTGAGCTTGTAATAGTACTGAATCTCTTCTTTATGTCCGTCTCTGCGCGTAGTAATATATATAAAATGCCTATCTGCGCGGAACTTCACAACAGGTCTGAACCTTTCCAGGGTGTTCGATGTCATGTGAGGGAAAGACTGAATATCCCTCATTAACTATCGGCAGTAGGTATGGAACACCACGTTCGACTGCCATTGTTTCCCCATATCGCTCGAATACCAAGGCATGGTGAACTTCGCAACTAGTGGCTCAAATGACTCAATGCCAGGGAAGGTCGCTCCTTCCAGCATCTCCCAAGTAATGAACACAATGAGGATCAACATCTAGCTAAAGTGGAACTCATATCCCTGATCCTAATATTCACGACAGTCCTGTTCTAACTGGTTGACAAGGTAACTCACCCAGTTCATTTGTAATCCTTCCACCCATTTTCCTACGAGGTCAACAATGAACCCTGTGACTTGCATGGGTATGTTCTTCCTTACTATGTTACCAATGATCAAATGGAAGGCTATGCGCACTGTGCCATTCTGGATGGAGACTACCTTGTAGCCTCGCTTCCCCTTCTGGACATTGCCATAGGTGTCTTTAATATTCTGCGCCAGAGCATGATCTGCAGCCTTCCCTGGATAAAAGTCTTGTGGGTTTGTTCCTTACATGCTTAATCTAGTTATCCTATGGATCAACACCGGATTGACGGTGATACACCTATCCAACCATAGATAACCATCGTGGAAGCACAACAGCAGGAGCTTAAAGCACACGTTAACCTCTTAATGTCTTCCAAAGTGTGGTATCTTTAGCACATTCAAGATAGTGGACCTCATGATGTCCATAGTCCATGGTTGGCGGATGATCTTCGACTTCTTCCCCTTGGTCTTGGTCAAATATTTGTGAGATGTGAGCATGCCATAGATCTTGTGGTCTCCTAGGCTATAGTCACTTATATTTAAGGTTGGAATCCTCTCCAACTGTGGTCTGACTGCTTGTATCCCCTTCGGGAGGTACGCAGTGATTACTTTGTAGTCGAAGTACCTCGGGACACTGACACGAATCACCACACCGGCCAGGGGTGGGATGTAGTCAGGCAGGATGGATGGGATTAGCTTCGCATTCACCAAGTCATCACCTTCTCGGCCATGAGGTCTATTAGAATCTCTTCGATGGATTTTTTTGTTGCGCTAATTTCGTTCGACATGCACACTCGAGATCTGATATCTCAGGTCGATGAACAATACCCAATGTAATAGAATGGATGGCTAGGTTTCAATGATCACTACATGAATTCAACTTGTTCTCTATGGGCTCGGATTATCACAATTGGAAAAAGTGTTCTCAGTGTAATGCTTGACGCAATAAATAGACAATGTCGTAATGGACTCTACCAACGGGCAGGAACACCTCAATCAATGCAGTTCCATCTATTATGGTGTGGTCCCAATGGTCCAAGGGTGAAAATTCCGGCAATAACTGTGTTTCTATCCGTTCTGGAGCATCGTTCTAATGATCATAATGCCTCCAACGGTCATATTGATTCATCATGGCGAATTGCCAATATTTGCTTTACTGATATTCCGACGGAGTTCAAGTTCTGGAAACCTTCCTTCTGCGAAGTCTTCCCTAGAACTTCTTGCAATTTTTCTAACTTTTCTTTCTTCTTACTGAGCTTCCTAGCCTTCTTTCCTGTGATCTGAAGCACTCATTTCCTCTTTCCATTATCGTACTTATCTCCTCTTGGCATGATAACTTTTCACTGTGGAGGGTCTTTCATAGGGTTCAAGGGTAATACTTCTTCTCTTTCTGGGGTAGGTTCTCTACTCTCTTATACATACAGGTGTCTCCAATCTTCATGTGTCCTTTCAACTTCGAACTCCATATATTTGGTCCTTAGTAGATTTGACTAGTTCTCTTTTCTTCCAGTAAGTGCGCTATTCTCCTAGCCATGAAATCTCTTAGTTATTATTTTTTATGTTCTAGATCCTCCTCTTCTTGTTTCCTTCATATATGATCTTTCTCAATCCAGTTTTTTCCTAGCGAGATAGCAAATAGGGTGCTATTCTCAACAAACTTAACGATCTCAAATTCTTCTTATGTCGAAGTTCCATGAGCACTCATAGATGCCTGGTTAATTCCTCCACATAGGGTTATTAACTTTCCTCTAAATAATCCTATTCCTCCTAATGAAAGAACCATAACATGATTTCCCAAAATTTCCCAAGTTCTTTCTTTCATGATATTTACTTGTGTTTCCTCATCCAGGACACAGTCTATGTCGAAGTCTCCTATTCTTGTTTATATGTACTCTTTCTCTTATAATACCTCTAATAAGTTGATATCTTTGTGATTGTTCATGGTTTCATTCATCTGCAGTAATACAGTCTCTGATTATTTCTGGTTCTTAGTCTCTTGATCTTCCTCAGGGTTTTCTTGTCTCATACTCATCTTTTCAACCTTAGCAATCATTCTAGGGAAATCCAAAACTTCATGTCCAATAGCCTTACAACAAAGGAAAATAGGACCTCTACCAGGGAATTGCTTAGCAATATGTCTTGGTCTTCTGCAACTATAGCAAAGAGTTAATCCTCTCTTTCTCTTGAACGATCCCCAACCTTTCACGTACTATGCATTGGGATCACAGTAACTAACTTGCAAAAAAATATTTCTAGGATCCTGCATCCATTTGTTAGTCCAAACATTCTTTCTATGCATAGGAATAACCTATATTTCAATATTTCTATCAGATCTATTCATATCAAATCTTCTTTTTTCTAGTTGTACCCTAGTTTTCAAACTAGGACAAAATTTATCAAACATACCTAGATTCTTTATTTCGAAATAAAAAATTATGCTTATCTTATCTTTCTCAGATCACAAAGCTTCAAGATCTTACCTCTTTTCTTCAGATAGAAATTCTCTTCTTAGCATAGATATTCTCAAGTCAAGTAGAATAATTCACACTAAAGTAGCAAATCTATGCACATAGCTTTCTTTTCTTTAGTTCCCAACAATCATAGTTTCAGGTCCTGACAACGGAACCATTTGTTGGCACAGGGGCAGACCCAGGGTTCAATGCTTCAACAACACACCAAAAAAACCATAACTACCGACCCTTTCAGCAACACCTGCGAAGCAGATGAAGTCTCACCTGAGGTAGAGGCAGGGGTGTTTGCAGGACTCAAATTTTTTCAACCTAGTTGGGATACAGATCTGTGATTACACCACTCTAACAAAGCACTTAGCAGTTAGCATTCATCAATATTTAACTCTTATTCATATCACAGATTCAAACCCTAATTACATAACAACATAGTATTCAACCAGATCTAACACATCTAAGCACTTAGCATATGGAAAGAGATCATATCTAGCATTCATTCACATCACTAAGCACTTAATCTATCATACCAGATTCATATAAACATTCATTACTACACTAAGATTAAATCATATGAACAATGTAACAACCATAATGCACAAAGAAATCATAACACATGATATATGTGGTTCAACCCGGTGTGGGGCTACGTCCACCAACTCTTCTCTTATTTATTATCTTCTCTCAATCTTCTACAAGCACAGAACCCAAAAACCCCACTCCGCATAGGAAAAGAGATCTATGTGCACCTCGCCAAATCCTCCTTCCCCAAGCTAGGTTTAAGCATAAATCCTTCTTACAATCACTTGCACTTAGCTCTGCAAGTCTTAACACATAGTATTCACAAAGTCTCTAGCTTCGCACTAAGTCGATTCTACTAGGTCTCTTCACTTAGCACACTGGCCCTTCTTACATCGCCTAGATTTCTATTTATACATTACAAAATGGGACTAAACATGGGAAAACCCATGGGACGATATCTCATACATGTTACATAAACCCTAATACCAAAACTTCCCTAAAAAGGGGCCAAGATCCCACGATCTCTGCTTCGACTTGCGCTCTACCTTTGACCAGCCTATCGAAGTCCCAAAAGAGGTAAAACATGACCAAGGTTCTCCAAAACTTGGTCAAGGCCCAACAAACAAGAAGAGAGTAATAAGACGCAATTAGAAGAAAAGGAAGAAGAGATCAAAAGACTAAAGAATGAAAAAGAAGATATGAAGGTAGATGATGAGATTAGCAAAAGTTTTGAAACTATTGTCCATCTCAAGACCCAAATTGAAGAAGCCAAAAGGGTAAAAGAACTATTGAAGAATCAAATTAATGAAAAGGAAGATTCATGTCGTAAGTTAGAAGCTGAATTTGTTGATATTAGAAAGAAAGCAGAGAATTCAAACAAATTCTTGAATAGCTCACTAATATTGAATGAAATCTTGGAAAGTCAAAGATCACCAAATGATAAATCAGGTCTTGGATACAAGAAAGAAGCTACACATGTTGAAGCAAGCACCTCAAAGAATCATGAGGTAAAGGATGAAGAAAAGGTTGCAAGTCAACCATCTACAAAAGACAAGGAAAGTTTCAAAAGAACTAAGCAAGAAAGACATCAAGAAGCTACCTTTACACCTCAAAGAAAATGGACACCAAAGCAAAGGTATGAAATTGTTTTTCATGGTCAATGTTATTTATGTAATGAATATGGTCACAAAGCTTTGGAATTTAGATATTATGAAAGGAGATATAATAGAATATTTTATAACACCACAAGGTGTTGGAGATGTGATCAAAAAAGGACACATTGTTGTTCACTGTCACAGCATGAGATGCTATAGCTGTAGTGGATTTGGCCACAAGTCCCAGGAGTATTGGAACACAAGAAGAAAGTCCATGATGAGGACTTCACATAACATGACTAGAAGAAGGAATGAAGTAAGGAAGGGAGACATATTTGAAAATATGGAAGCTCAGAGCTCAAGTTCTGAGAAGCAGGGACACCTTCAGAAGTGGGTGAAGAAGACTGAGAAACCAGAGTAGAATGGAAGTCTTAAGGGAGGCTCAAGTGTGTCATCTACTGAAGCATACATGGGTGACAATGGTAATAGTCATGTACATACCCATGCTAACCTTGAATAGTTCGTGTACATACATGAGATTTCTGTGCAACAGGCTGAGTATATGTGGTAAAGCCATGGGAAAAAGGAAATGCACATGGGTTGCAGCTTGATGTGATGGTATAACACTCTGTTGTAGGGCCTGACATTATTTGTTGCAGGTTCTGACACTGTTTTTTGTAGGTTTTCGTGATTCTATATAGGATTATGTAAAGTGATGATAAAAAACAATGAAAGGCCATCTTGGATGCATGGAACTAACCCATGAGTATGGATTGAGGCATCTTCTGTTGAAGAACAATGCTGGTTATGACAGTGAAGTTATGGCACCTTGGCTATGTGATATATCTTGATGATGCTAGCTAGAGATGTCATTGATATATTGAAGCATACTACTAGTACATGTGTTGTTGGATGTTTAGTATTTGTTGTAGTGAATGTAGGATTGATGTTGATCTGTTGATGTACATAGCTGGTCCACATTTTGAGTTTCATTGATATATCCTATGATGTATTATTCGAATAATATTTTTTGGATGTCTTGGTGATGGGCTACATATTGGAAATATAGTTGGTAAGTTGATGAGTTCATCATGTTGTACATCATTGATGATTCATATCTTGATCTATAGTTGATGTATGATTGGTACATTTCTAGTACATTGGTAGAGGCACCTACTAGTGGTATGATTGGCACATATTTTATGGAGGATTGGGCATTACATGTATGAGGATTCATCATGTTGTGGTATTGGTGCAAGGTTGATGTACTTTCTTGGTACAAGTGGTGATACATGTTAATATACATGTTTGGTACACTCATAGATGGAATATGCTTGATGATAGTACACCATTGGTATTACTTGATTAACACAATAATTGGTAGTTGTTTGAGATACATGGTTATGGCACTTGGATCATGATGGAGACATATCATGAGTGATATGACACTTTTTTGGCATATTGGTAGATGCACATGGTTAGCATATTGGTAGATGCACATGTTTCCATATGGTTGATACATTCCATTGATGAGATCTTATGGCACATTGTATGGTATTGATGTACATGGGTGTTGTTCATGATGGGCACACAATTGGTACATGATTTACTTGGGTGATGTTCTACTCATGATTCTTTATTTTATTGTTGACATATATTTTGTTTCATGATGGTTGGTATGGCATGGGTTTGATGCATGAACATGTCCAAGGATCGTCATATGGTAGCATATTGTTCATCTTGCAGAGAATATAGGGGGATACATACCCATAGGGGGAGTCACTCTTCTTCCCATGGTTCTAGGAGGAGAAAAGAGACCTATACTTGAAGAAAGAGAACAGAGGCATAGTTCTAGGGGGAGAAATAGTCACAGGGGGAGTATGAGTGATGTATATTCAGCATTACATCAGAGTGATATCCCTTGTTCAAAAGGGGAGAGATTATTCAGAGGAAGATCAAAGGCATTTCGACAGGGGAGAAGCCCCAAGGAGAATTCAAGCAGGGGGAGCAACCCCAAGGGGATAATGACCCTTTTCCATTGATGTCAAAGGGGGGGAGATAATCACATTGATGTGATTGATGTTTATTTATGGGGATAGATAGTCACATTGATATGTTTGATGACTATTGATGTAGAACATGCCTTGTCTACATGTTTACATCAATGATTGGTGTTGAAATCAATGTTGGTATTGCCATCAATGCCAAAGGGGGATATTGTTGGATCATGTTGTCATTGATGCCAATGGTTTGATTGATTGATTTCATTGATTGATGTCAAGTGATTAATTGATTCCAAAGGATTGATTTATTGATGATTGATGTCAAATGTAATATGTATTGTCCATGATGAGAATGGATAGATGTCAAGTATATGATGCATATGATGTCATGCATAGATGAATATGGATCAATGAGTTGTCATTGATACATGATGCAAAGATGAAGATGGATCGATGTGATTTCCTTAATATATGATGCATATTTAGATTGATCATTATAGTCTTATCATAGTTGATAAAGTGCACAAATGGATGAACTCCAAAGTGGTCCCCTTATGGTGAAAGCCCTCATGGGAAGACGCTTTACAGAATGAGTTATCATAGAAATATGGTTGGAGAATCCATGCTTATATGTGGAATAATGAGATGAATATCAATGAATTTTTTAGTGAAACTATCCTAGATGGGCAGTTCTTATCATTCCATTTCCTATGGTATGTGGAATGTCACATAACTTCTCACGGTTTGAGAGTTATGGCCTTACAAAGTTGGAGGACCCTTATATGTTGGCTTGAAGCCCCAAAAGGTCAAAGAAGTCAAAGAGCTTGCAAAGAAGAAATTATTATTTAAATGATAAAGTAAAGAGACAAAGTCAAGGAGGACTATTTAAATAATAAAGTGAAATGACAAAATCAAGAAGGATTATTTAAATATTAAAGTAAGGTGACAAAGTCAAACAAGAATATTTAAATAATAAAGTAATGGATAACTTTCTAATTATGGAAAGTGGTTAACCCTAGAAATGAGGAAAATGGATTAAGTGACCTAGAAATGGGTTAAGTGAACTCAAAGTGGGTTAAGTGACCTAGAAGATGAAGAGTATACATAAGAGGCACGGGTCTCTTGTGAAAGGCATCCTTGGTGTATCTTTTGTGTGTATCTCTTGAGCATGATTGAAGATCTATTCTGAGAGAGAGAGAGTATGAAGGATCTCATGGATGCATCAAAGTTTCAACAAGTCTAAGATCATGATGGAAAAAGTCTCAAAAGTTCAGAAACCCTAGTTTATGAGGTGTACATGGGATACAGTGAACCAGGACGCGTACATACACGGGTTGTATGAAGATAGGGCACGTGCAGTGGATGAAGTGATGAATATTGGTGTGTGAGCTGATTCCAGGCTCTTGAAGACTGAAGCAGGTTCCAGATCTACATTCTATGGGCTCAGATCTGCCATATAAATTCTGGTATGGTTATATTATTATCTTGATGAATACTCTTGTTTGTTGTGTGGTGAATGCTTAAGGCATTCTTGGTATGGTTGTTGTGATGTGGTTTTTTTTGGTTGATGGACTAAGAAACACTTCTATGATTCACTAATGATATGATGGCTATAGTATGTTGGTTGTTTACACATGTTTGAGTACCATTCATATTATATGGTTGATAAGTATGAGTAGTCTATTGGAGAGCTTGGATGTGTTGTGACTGGTTGTGGGTCAAATTGGACAATAAGAGAAAGAAGAGAATATGATTGAAGGTTGCAAAGGATCTGAGTATGTGATGAAATGAAAAACCCTAATTTCTTAGAGGTGATGCGCAGGTTGTAGTACAGATTGACCACGTACATACGCGGGTTGTAGTGAGCCAGGGCACGTACATACGTTGGTTTCACTACTGACAGGTCATGTACCTATTGCAGATTGATATCTATTGAGGATTGTTGCCTCATATCAGTTGGTACTGACTGTGTAAGTTGAGTCTTGCATTTTAGAGCTGGTGCTCTTGTATATTTGTACTCTATTCATTTGTTGCTGATAAAACCCAAGGATTGAAGTCCGTAATATAAAGAAACTTGTACATACATATTCCGTTCTTTTTGTTCCTTTTGGTGATGATTTGTTGATGCTATATTGCTGATATATGTTGTTGATATGTGTTCACATTTAACTGGTTATAAATTATAGCAATGAGTAATGAGTTAATGGTGATTGATAACTAATGAGTTTTGTGTAAGAGGGATGTTTTGGGAAAAATATCCCTACACTGTTCACCCCCCCTCTCAATGTAGTCAGTGTGTCCAACATTAATCAATACACAATGTAAATAAATGTATAAGTAGAGTAACACATGATAGAGAGCACTTATATTTAAAGAAATGAATCATCAACTGGCTGCAGACCAAGGATGCTCCATCCAACCATAGACATTGTTGTTCCAGACCTCAACAACAATTTCACACTGGAGCCAGGGCTATGAATCCACAAGGAAGGTTCCAGAGTGTCACGCATCTTCTCAAACCAGTCAACACTCAAGCTCTCACAGGATTCTCAACACACACAACAATCCAAAGTACACCAACTCTCTTCTACCCAACCTTCACAACCTAGGAGAATGGACTCCCTTTTCTGCCATGCAGTCCCTTAGGTTGTCCACCTCCTTCAAGGGCTCTAGTGCATCTGGTCAAGAATCTCCATGTTGATATTCTCAAGATTCGTAGTTGTGGAAAAAACTTAACACATTCCAATGCATCTCAGACATGCAGGCATTAATTCATGGTTGGAATACACCAACAATCATTACTACCAACAAAACCTTGGATCCTCTCCACTATTCATTTTTCTTTCCCAAGCCAAGTTCAAAATGAATGAGGAATTAAGAGTGGGTGAAAGAATGAATGGAGAGAGAACACAATGAAAGGTGTGAACAATGAATAATGAACAATGAGTGAGTGAGTGAGTGAGTGAACCCCCCAAACTGACCAAAGATCGGTTTATATAATTCTTGGAATTAGAGAACCACATGGCCTTCCCCCAAGAAGCTCATGTAATTGATATTCTCCATCAAAAAAAAAATGGGTAAATAAAATATAAAATAAATACTTAATCCCTCAAGCCCCCTCTCTTGTGGAATCATAGCCCCCTATAACTCTTGTCCTTGTCCATCTAGCATCTTGAGATGTATTTATTATTAATAATGATCAAAAAATTATATTTCCTAGGCATACTAGCCTCTTTTAATTGTTTGGGCACTTTGGCCTTTCATAATTAATAAAATACATTATTTAATATGGGGCTCAAAACCGAGGTATTACACCATGCCATGCCATACCATGTCATGACATGCCATGCCTTGCCTTTCCATGCCATTCCATGACATGCCTTGAATTCATTTTCCATGCCATGCCATGCCTTTCCTTCACATGATATGCCATGCCATGCCTTGTTTTTGCATCCTCCAGATCCAATGCAACCGATGGTTTGTCCATCTGAGTCTCAGTTTGATGTTTATCGTGAGTTACAACTCACCTCCTCAAGCCATTCAGGGACATGTCGACAATTTGTTCCAGATGCATAAAATCCAAAGTGAGCAGCATAATGGAGTTATGTAAGCTCCCACACATTTATTTTTCCAAGGCTCACATGACTACACTACCCATAATTTCCTAGCACAATGTTCTTGAAAATCGACCTCTCATTCATAAATTGCACTATGCCTCATTGAGAAAATCCCTAGTGGTGGAGATCCTCCAACCAACGATTTTCCAATCAACGAAATGACAATGGATGGGCCCCACTAGATGAAACCTGGTGCCTCAGATCCAATGCAATTGACAGTTCGTCCATCAAAGTCCTGGTTTTAGTTTTATTGTGAGTTGTAACTTTCCTACTCAAGCCATTCAGGGACATGTCGACAATTTGGTCCAGGGGCATAAAATCCAAACCAGGTAGCATAACGGAGTTTCGTAAGCTCTTGCACATTTGTTTTTCCAAGGCCTGCGTGACTACACTACCCACAATTTCCCAACACATTGTTCTTGAAAATTGACCTCTCGTTCAGAAATTGCACTATGCCTAATTGAGCAAAACCATAGTGATGGAGATCCTCCAACAAACAGTTTTTTCGATCAACAGAATGACAACGGATGGGCCCCACTATTTGAAACTAGGTTCCCTAGATCCAATGCAACCAACAGTTTGTCCATTCGAGTCTTGATTTGAGTTTTATCGCGAGTTGCAACTCTTCTGCTCAATCCATTCAGGGACATGGCAAGGCATGACAAGAAAAATGTCTTGGTATAGGTCTAGGTCTAGGTATGGAAAGACAAGGCGAGGAAAGGAAAGGAAAGGAAAGGCAAAACATGACAAGGCTAAGAAAAGATAGACATGGCAAGGAAAGGCAAGGTCTAGGCCTAGGTCTAGGTAAATCCTATTAATTATGATAATCCATGTTTCACAACTATGAAAATACCTTAGATATATGAATAAAGAGAGCTTATGTTATGACATTGAAATTATCATGCAAATATTTTGATCTAAGATAGATGGGATAACAATTTGTATAATTACATGCTTAATGAATCCTTTGATTGTAATTTTTACGTATGGAATTTGTTCATTTATCACAAGCATCATTTTTCTTAGGAAAAAAATAAGGTATGATACATGAATGCCATTTTTTTTATCAAATTAACTTGATAAAAAATTCTCTCTAACGATGAAAATACCTATATTTTTACAAACAATGGAAATGGCATGGCAATGGAAAGGCAAGGCAAGGCCATGGTATGGTAAGGAAATGCAAGGAAAGACATGAATTGACAAGCCAAGGCATGACACAACGTGGAAAGGCAAGACATGGAAAAGCATGGCATTGCATGGCATGGCAAGTGAAAGAAAGACAAGGCATGGAATGGCATGGCAAGGCAAGTCAATGAAAGAAAATGGCATGGCATGGCATGGATTGGAAAGGCATATCATTGGCATGGAAATGGCATGGAATGGCGATGCATGACAATGGAATGGCATGGAAAGGCATGGAAGTGGCATGGCAATGGGATGCAAGGCATGGAAAGGCTAGGAAAGGCAAGGCATGTCATGGAAATGCAAGGCATAACATGCCATGGCATGGAGTGGCATGGCATGGCATGACAAGGCAAGGCATGGCATGACAAGGCAAGGCATGGCATGACATGACAAGGCAAGGCATGACATGGCATGGAAAGGCAAGGAAAGACATGGCATGGCATGGCATGGCAAGGCATGACATGGCATGCCAAGGCAAGGCAAGGCATGGCATGACATGGCATGGAATGGCATGGGATGGAAAGGCAAGGCATGGCATGGAAAGGCATGGAAAGATAAGTGAATTCAATGCCAATCCATGCCTTGCTAATTCATGCTTGTTGACATATTGTAACTTCAAAGAATATTCTACCTAAGAAGGAGTGTTGAATAATATTGTTATGTTATATTTGTTAATTAGGCCCTATTGTGCCTTTGTAAAAGTCGGCCCTATTGTGCCTTGAAAATTAAATGTAAATTAAGAGGGTAAAGTGACAGGTCGACCCAGACCTAATTTTGGGATAGACATACCACTATTTATAAGGGAGGTCAGCACCTCATTTGGATACACACACCAACTAGCTCTGTAGTGCACAAGTCTCAGAGAAGAACCTACTGCAGTTAGGTGTGACTTCAAGAAGGGTTCTTGGTATATATATTTGTATCTCTTGGTTAAGTAGTGTGGTACTCTTTCCTAGTGAAGGAGTAGAGGAGGATCTTCTACTTTGTTTTTGGTCTATCTATATTGAGGAAGTTTTGGATGGGTTTTCTTCCCCATGAGGGTTTCCCAGGATAATTTATGTGTCTCTATTGTTTCTCTAATTTCCTCTCTTTTAGTGATCTTATTTATGCATCTAATGTTCTAAATGATTGTAATAGTAAATAAGAATCGTACCTGCTAGTTGTATAAGTAAAACATCAACATGGTATCATAGTAGGCCTAAAAGAGACCAACTCATAGTTTATAAGAAGTGGCTAGTTTCAACGAACCCTCTCCAAGATTCAATTTCAATATTGCAACTACTGCAAAATTAGGTTTTCTACACAAACCCTAAGAGTGGAATTTTCACCTTTGTTGGAGGATGTTGGTGAAACTAATATCACCTAGCAACTCGTCCAAGAAAGGTGCATCACTTCCCTAGATCAAAATTCTGAAATTTGAAATTTGAGAAATTAGGTTTTCCTCATAAAACCCTAAGTTGCAGTTGCAGTACCAATTGCAGTTGCAGTATCAGTTGCAGTCGCTGAACCAATTTCAGTTGCAGTGCCAATTCATTCATTCCAATTCCTTCATGCCAATTGCAGTTCCAACACTAGTTACAGTGAATTTTGTTTTTTTGAAGCGTTGAAACTAATTGTTCAAGTGCACCTTACCCTAGAAAACCTCCAGCTACCATTAAGCACCTTTAAATTTTTAAAGGCTTGTTATTGCTTGTTGTTTCTTCTGGATGGTGCCACTACCTAGTGATGTTGTTAGAGGTATGTACTTACATATGTTTAAACTGTATCATTATTTTAAAGGGTAATTGCGGGAGAAAGGATATTTTGTCTAAGCAACAATCATAGATCCAAAAGGATATCAAATCCAACACATTCAGAGGAACTATGCACCCTAGGTTTGATTACTTTGATATGCCTCTGCATGTTATGGCGTTATTGTGATCTTATGGATATCCAGGTTGCATTTTGATCTATTGAAGTTATCATACTAACCATTGGTCAAAATTAAATTCTAAGTATTAGATTGATTAAAGTTGATATTATAGAGTTTATTCCCTAACTTAGATTTCTGTCAAGATAGCATATTTTCTTAGTACAAAGGACAGGCTGAAGAAAATACTTGTCATCTTGAGTGAACAAGACTTAGAAGAAAAAAAACAACACTAATTCTTGAGGACAAGACTCGAGGTTCTAGGTTACCATGGAGGAATGATTGATCACAACACTAGAAGAGTGTTGCTCTCATTTCTTATTATTATATTTCTCACTTTTGACCCTGTTGGAAATACTAAAAAAACTGAGAGGGGGGGTGAATCAGTTGTATATAAGCTTAAACAATTTTAAACTTATTAAAACATTATTAATATTTCTTCATGTGGTCATAAACAATGTACGGCATATGAACAGTAAAAGTAAAAACCATCAGTCACACATGAAGTACACACAGAGACATATTTTTCATGAGGAAACCCATAAAGGGAGAAAACCTCTTCTTCTTCGAAATGATAGGCAGTCTTTTGCAGTTCTGTACATCATTTACAATTGAGCACCAACTCAATGTGAGGTTGTTACCTCTGTCTTACAAGCTACAACTTGTTTGAGAGATCCAACTCTCTGGTTTCTCTAGCACCCACTAGAAGGAAGCACCAACTCCCTGAGTATTCCATCACCAATTGGATGGAAGCACCAACTGGATGGAAGCACCAACTTCCTGAATGTTCTAGCACCAACTGGATGGAAGCACCAACTTCCAGTTACATAGGCTCCAACCTGCATAACAGAGAACACATGTTCTCCCTAGCACCACCCTGCCACCCTAGTTTCTCTGGCTGCAACCAGATGGAAGCTACAACTTCCTGTGTTCAAGCACCCACTTGAACTTATGAGGACAATAGTCCTCCCGAGCACCTCCCAACCTCCCTAGTTTATAATCAATAATGAATACACAGACAACTACTCAGATAAATCAAGTCTTACCAATCTTTCTCTGTATCTGATCTTCAGCAAACTGTTCTGCAATTCTTTTCTTCTTTTGTTTGTTTAGCATTCCTGCTTTGCATCACCTTCTCTGTCATTCTTCTCTGCTTCTGTTCTGTCGGTCATTTTTCTCTGGGTCTATTATGCATTTCATCTCGCTCTGTTCATTTGCTTCATTTCTTGCTATGCCTCTGCTCGTTTTCTTTTTCTTTCTGTTTACTCATTTTTCATTCTAAACAACTAACCACATACAGTGTCACTCATTTTCTTTTATACACCCTGCCTTGACGATTCCACTTCCCATCTCCTTCGCCAAGAACAATGACAACTGTCCCTGTAACTGAAACGTTAACACATTTACAATCACGAGTCTGTTTCACTTAACATATTCGTAACAGAGGAATTAACTGCAAGAAGGAACTGTAACCCTCCGATCACAATCAAGGTTTATCCACACTGTTGGATTATATTTATTATTCTTGCCTTTTAAATCGGGTTTCAGCATTCTTCATGTTCAATGTTCTTTTCACTTATAAATCCCGATACACAAAATTCCATATATCGGTCGAATCAACGATCCAGATGTATTTTTGGCTCAACAGATATGATTATGTCACGATATCGCATATCGCGATTTCAAAATTCATGTTGCAGTCCTTACCATATCCCGATTCGCGAAACTCCGACGTAGAGTTTGATCAACGGTCCGGGTGCAATCTTGTCTAAACGATTATGATTATGTCGCGATATCGCGTATCGCGATTTCGGCATTTCTAATGTTGCAAGTTCTTGTCACTTCCAAATCGCGATCCCCGAAACTCCAATGATAGGTCAGATCAACGGTCCTGATCATTTCTGGATCTGACGGTCTGGATTCAATTGCGATTTCGCATATCACGAAATTGGAGTTTTTGTTGCATTGTGTTCTTTGCATAATGAAATCTCGATCCCCGATAATCCAATACGGGCTGTGATCAATGGTCCAAATCACTTCTTATCCAACGGCTATGATTCCATCGCAAAATCACATATCGCGATTTCGGGTTTCTCGTTGTCAAGAGATTTTGACATTTCAAAGTCCCGATCCCCGATCCCCGATACTCCATGCAGAGATTCAACGGTCCAGATCACTTCTAGCTCGACGGCTACGATCAAATCGCAAAATTGCATATCGCGATTTTGGAGTTTTCGTTGTAATTGAACACAGGGCTCGTGAAACTCCGATTCCCGATTCTCTAATGAGAAAAACTCCGACAGCGCCCGATCCTTTGCCACCTGTCCTTGCAAATGGATGGTCCCTATTCCTCCAGGATTTCTCCTCTGCACAGTAGGACTTAACCCCTGCGCTTAACCTCTGCGCAACTTCTGCAGATCTGACAGCTATCGGCCTTTCAGGAAATTTGAATGGGATCGAACAGTCACCATCTTCCTTCTCCTCTGCAAACTCCTGTATCTCGAGCTTTTCTGCGCGCGTCTTCTCCATGCTGTTCCTCCTGAGATTTTACGTTCAAATATCTTATCCTGCCATCTCCACTGTTGTCATCAATGACAAGCATTCGTTGTCTGTTCACTGAATTTGCCAACAATCTCCCCCTTTGGCATTGATGGAAACACTTGCATTCAGACTCAACTCTCCTCTGCATTCGACCAATCAGGCTCGAATCTATTCCCGAAATATTTCGAACTCGACTCCTTTCTCCCCCTTTGACATCAATGTCAAAGAAGAAACATTCTTCCACTGATCTTGTTGCAGAACATACTCCCCCTGTCATCTATAAGTATTTAGGAAATTCACTGGATATTCAATAA